>PVKS010035009.1:0-20429 GCA_004027875.1 Aplodontia rufa
TTGTTGTTGCAGGGCTGGAGATTGAACCCAGCACCTTGTGTGTACTAAGCAGGCATTCTACCACTAAGCTTTAACCCTAACCTCTCATTCTATATTCTAAAAACCACATTTATTAACATCACCACAGATTCCATGAGAAAAGTTAAAGTGTTAGGAAGGCATACAGGAGTGGCATTCAAGTTTCCCAAATTCTAACTTTTTCTTAAAAGCTTGAACTTCGGGCTGGAGTGGTGGCTCAGTGGTTACAGTGCTTGCCCAGCATGTGCAAGTACACGGGCTCAAACCCCAGCAACCCACGTACACAACTAAGTGTCAGAGGAACTAAAGCCATGTGAAAAACTCAATAAAAATTGGTTCTCTCTCTCTCTCTCTCACTGTCCCTCTCTTTAAAAAAAAAACCTTGAACTTCATCAGCAGCAACAAATATTGTCCATTGTTTTCCTCAAATTCAGACTCACTGTCCATTTTTGAGAATATGCCCACTCTATTCTTAAGCAGGAATAAACCTAGTCATTCTTTTTTTTTTTTTTTCAGGGCTGAGGACCGAACTCAGGGCCTTGCATGCGCTAGGCAAGTGCTCTGCCACTGAGCTAAATCCCCAACTCCAAACCCAGTCATTCTTATAATAAAGGCAAGTGATGTGTCATGGAGACAGTCACTAGTTCAGTTCACAACTCATCTCATTAGTGCTTTTCTGGGAAGCAGCCCCAATATTTCAGCATGCAGAAGTGCTTTCTCCAACTTCCAATTCTGTCATGCTGATTATTAAAAAATATATACTGAAGCTGGGGTCCTAGTTCAGTGGTAGGGCATGTGCTTAGCATGTACAAATAATAATAACAATAATAATTTAAAAAACATTTTAGGGCTGGAGTGGTGACTCAATGGTTATGGCACGTGCCTGGCATGTGCGAGGACACAGGTTCGAACCCCAGCACACAATGAAGTGTCAGAGCAATGAAAGTCACATGAAAAACTAAATAAAATTCATTCTTTCTTTCACTCTCTCTCACTGTCCCTCTCTCTTTAAAAAAACAAATTTGAAAAGCAGGGAAGGTGCTGGAGCAGTGGCTCAGCAGCTGCAAGCGCTTGCTTGGCATGCGCCAAGTACGTGAGTTCAAACCCCAGCACCACGTACAAAACAATGTCTCAGAACAACAAAAGCCACATGAAAAACGAAATAAAAAAATAATTCTTGGGGTTGGGGTGGTGGCTCGGCGCCTGCCTGGCATGTGTGAGAATACAAGTTCAAACCCCAGCACCACATATACAACGAAGTGTCTCAGGAGTGAGAGTCCTATGAAAAACAAAATAAAGACTGTTTTTCTCTCTCTTTCTCACTGTCTCCTCTTTTTTTTTTTTTTTCAGGGCTGAGGACCGAACTCAGGGCCTTGTGCATGCTAGGCAAGCGCTCTGCCACTGAGCTAAATCCCCAAACACCCCGCCTCTTTCTTTTTAAAAGAAAAAAAAATTTTGATTCTTTCTCTCTTAAAAAATAAAAATAAAAAGCAGAGCACAGTGGTGCACGCTTGTAATCCCCGACTCAGTGGGCTGAGGCAGAGGATCACAAGTTCAAAGCCAGCCTCAGCAACTTTGTGAGGCCCTGTGTGAAAATAAAAAAATAATTAAAAAAAGGACTGGGGATGTGGCTCAGTGGTTAAGCACCTTGAGTTCAATCCCTGATACAAAAAAAAGAAAAAAAAAAAGAAAAAAAGATCCCATACCTGGGTATTTTCCCAAAAGAGCTAGAATCGGCACACTACAAAGACACAGTTACATCAATGTTTATAGCAGCTCAGTTTATAATAGCTACACTACAGAACCAACCTAGATGCCTCTCAAAGGATGAATGCATTCATAAATTGTGATTATACACACACACACACACACACACACACATACAACGGAGTTCTACTCCGCTATTAGAATGATATCATGCCTTTTGCAGCCAAATGGATGGAAATGGAAAAAGTTATGCTGAGTGAAATATCCCAAACTCAGAGACTTAAGGGCCAAATGTTTCCTCCCATATGTAGAAGCTAGAGTAAAACCTACGTCAGGATGATAGTCAGCTGAGTTTAAGTAATAAACCCTCCATAGTTGAAACTCCACATAAGCTGGATGAACTATACCTAGGATGGTGGGGGAAAAGGGAGGAGACAGAGAGGGAGGGAGGAATAAGGGGAGTTATCAACACAACAAGGAATACTCAACTCCCATTAGAAGCCTAGACATACACAGGCAGAGAACCTCAGAAATGTCAACAATTATTATACATGTATACGTTCATTTCAAAATATAGGATGGTGGGATCACAGAGGAGACCTGAGCTCGGGGAATGAATGAAGGGGGCTAGATCCTGGTCTAGGATCAACCTCAATTTACTACCACTATGTCAATATCCATGTATGCATGATGATGTACCAATTCCTTCCAATACGTAAGACTATGTCAAACTAATATTTAAAAAAAGATACTCAAACAAAGGTGCTCATAAGAGTTTTGAAAGAAAATGCTGCTGTATCTGCATGATTCTTTCACATGCATCATTCATTTTAAAATATACATGGAGTGCCTACCATGTGCAGGTATTGAACGATGTGTCATGAAGCACACAATCTCCATTAGCAGAGAACAGACCAAAAGGAATCTAAGACATTCAAGCAACCTCAAAGTAAGCTAGACAGGAAGAAGGGCCTAAAACACGGAAAGGTAAAGCTAGGGAAGTTTACCTTCTAGTTGAGGGTTCGGTCTTTATTCTCTCGTTCATCCTTTCTATAGGAAATCCCAGCTTACTAAAGGAGGGCAGTGAATTAACTGTCCACTGTGTGTGTGTCCAACTGTCCATCTGTCTGTCTGTCTCTCTCTCACGCACACATACACACACCTCCACTCTGAGTCCTGGTTCTTTCTGCCACAGCCTTTCCTTTTTGACATGTATTGCCTGAGAAAGACAAGTGATTGCTTCAATTACATACTTCCCCTTGCCAGCACAGTCAAGAGCCAAGGAGTCCTCGCTACGTACAAAGAGGGTCATTTAAATGTATATACTATTCCAAACACTCCAGTGGAACCCACCAGTTGATGAATTAATTTATTCAAACACAAATGTTTTGTCTGTTGCTTTCTCTGATTCATCTGCTCAGCCAAAATGCCTGGGTCCCTTTCTTAGCCATTCGAGGGATCCAGCTTTCTAACACATTTTCTACTCCTTCAAACACACCACTAAACCATAATGCTTAAAGCAGTACAGATGGTGATGGTTGCACACCAAATGAATATACTGAAAACCACTCAATTATGCACTTTGAAGGTGAATTCAGGGGCTGGGGATGTAGCTCAGTGGTAGAGCACTTGTGACACATGCCCCAGGCCCTGGGTTCAATACCAGCACCATATTTATTAAAAAAAAAAAAGTGAGTTTGGAGGACTGGGAATGTAACTCAGTGATACAGCACTTGCCTAGCAAGTATGAGAGTCTAGGTTCAACCCTCAGCTCTGGGGAAAAAAACAAAAATAGCACTGACTTTCATTATATGTGTGTGTGTGTGTGTGTGTGTGTGTGTGTGTGTAGCTGGGTAGCTGGGTATTGAATCCAGGGCCTCATGCATGCTAGGCATGCTGTAGTACTGAGCTATATCCCCAGCACCCTTACCAAATTTTTTAATGCAGGGGTTGGAGTGGTAACTCAGCAGTTATGGCACCTGCCTATCATGTGCAAGGATGCAAGTTTGAACCCCAGCACCACAAATGCAAAGAAGTGTCGGAGCAACAAAAACCACATGAAAAACTAAATAAAATTCTTCACTTTGGAATTTAGCCGACATATACAATCACATCCATTTTCAAAGAGATGTGAAAACTATTGTGTTCTGCACCAATTCATATTTTTTTTAAGAACTTGAAGCAAACTAATCATTTCTCAACACAATGGAACAGGGGCATAGAATCAGAACTACAGCAACTCTTACCCACTCATGTGAGTCTGGACATATTAGTTAATCTATCTAAATCTTAGTCACAAAATTGGAATAGAAGCTGAGCTACCACATTGGACTGTAATAAGACTTGGATGACAAAATGTTTGTAAAAACTTAGTCAATAAATACACATTATAGCTAGGCACAGTGGTACATGCCTATAGCCCCAGCCACTTAGGAGGCTGAGGCAGGAGGATTGCTTGAGCCAGGAGATCAAGGCTAGCAACACTGTCTCAAAAAAACACACACATGTAAATGTATGTACAGATATAAATATATATGTACAAACATAAATGTATGTTTAAAAACATTTTTTGAAAGAGAGGGACAGTGAGAGAGAGAAAGAATCAATTTAATTTAGTTTTTCATGAGGCTTTTGCTGCTCCGACACTTTGCTGTGTATGTAGTGCTGGGGTTCAAATCTGCAACTTCACACATACCAGGCAAGTGCTGTAACTGGTGAGCTACCACTCCAATCCTACATGTAAGCATTAATGGTTATTACAACCATTACTATTATCTCCAAGACAGATATTTATTAACTGAATGGTGGCCCATTCCATACAAGGAAATACTATACAGATATCAAAAAGAATGAGAAAAGTATGAACTGATAGGGAAAGAGTTGCAAGATGTATTAGGTGAGAAAAGGCAAACTGCTGATCAATACCATAGAATGATTTTGCTTACATACCTTTAAAAGAAAATATTATAGATAATTGTATACATACACCTATGTTTATGTACATAGTTGCATAGTGTGTATATATGTGTTTTTATGTGTATGGAACACCCAGAAACAGGGTGGTGGGTCCGAGGAGAGCAGGGCGTGTTAACTTTCATATCATAACACTGTTTTTACTTTTTTTTTTTTTTTTTTAAAGAGAGAGGGACAGTGAGAGAGACGGGGAAAGAGAGAAACAACTTTATTTACTTTATTTAGTTTTTCACATGGCCTTTGTTGCTCCAACACTTAGCTGTGTATGTGGTGCTGGGGTTTGAACCCAGGTCCTCATGCTCGCCAGGCAAGCACCGAAACCACTGAGCCACCGCTCCAGCCCCATAACACTGTTTTTTCCAACGAGCCAAGTTTTAACTAAAAAATAAAATAATAGGGACTGGAGCGGTGGTTCAGTGGTTATGGCGCTTGCCTAGAATGCGCAAGGATGCGGGTTTGAACTCCAGCACCAAATACACGTCGAAGTGTTGGAGCAACGAAAGACACGTGAAAAACTAAATAAAATTGTTTCTCTCTTTCTCTCTCACTATCCCTCTCTCTTTAAAAAAATTAAAATTAAAAAATAAAATAAAATAATATCATCTAAAATAACTTGCTTACCAAAAGGGAGAAAAGAGTACTTTGGTTAGAAGACATTGACAAAATAAAGTTTCCATAGGACTCTAAAATTGGCAGCAGACTGAAAAACCTTGCACATATTTAAAAGAAACAGTGCACTGTGAAAGAACAGGATTTAACCAGGTTTTGGGTTATGTTCAATCTTATCAGAGATCTATTAATTACTGACTTCTGAAAATAACCCTCTTATCTGCAAAGTAAAAGCACCGAGACTTTCACATTCAGTTCCAAATACTGCTTTTTATTTTTAACATACTTTAAAACCTACTGCATTTTTATAGTATCGAATGAAAAAGGCAATGGAAATAATACAACTGATTTACAAATTTCCATCACCAGGCTTTTCATTTTGATCACTTAAATCTCCTTAACTTGGGCTTAAAATAACACTGTAAGAAATTTAAATACTGTAAAATCTCCTCAAATGCTCATCACCACAACACAAAGTAATACAAATTAAAGATCAAAATTCTTATGTGAAGCAACTTTTACAATTTCTGAAAAACGTATCAAAATGATCACAAGATTTTGCATATTAAACAGAAACTCAAAAACACGTGTACAGGGGCTGGAGCGGTGGCTTAGCGGTTATAGCGCTTGCATGGCAAACTCGAGGACGTGAGTTCAAACCCCAGCACCACGTACACAACAAAATGTGTGAGGAATAAAAGTCACATGAAAAACTAAATAAAGATTGCTTTCTCTTTCTCTCTCTCTGTCCCCTCTTAAAAAAAAAAAAAAAGAAAGAAAACATGCACTAAGACTGTCTGAGCAGAGGAAGTCCAGAAGTAAACGGAATCACTTTATATCTGACCTGTCTTTCAGAGGTCAGAACTTCTCATAGGCAACCAGCAAAGAGCATCTTTTCATGAAATAGGCAGCAATACTTAGCAATTTTAAAGGATGAGCTGAGCATGGTGGGCCATGCCTGTCATCCCAGTGACTGGAGAGGCTGAGGCAGGAGGGTAGCAAGTTCAAGGGCAGCCTCAGCAACTTGGCAAGGTCTTAAACAACTTAGTGTGAGACCCATCTCAAAATTTAAAAAAATAAAATAAAAAGGGTTGGGGATATGGCTCAGTGGTAAAACACCCCTGGGTTCAATCCCCAGTACCAAAAACTACTTTTTTAAAAAAAAGGGTGATTTATATATATGATAAAAGGCCAAAAAGAACACTAATCTTGTTGTCAGTGTCAGAAAAATACTCAGATGTTACTGGAAGGCAAACTGCATGGAGAATCTAGTTTATCTTTTCAATCAGATAAAATATTAAGCATTCTAAGATTAACTAGCTACTAGGACTGTTTATCAAGGGAGGCTGTGCATGTGTTCACTAAAGATCTCTGGCTCCCGAGAACATCCTCTCAATGTGATGATTTCAGGCACACAGTAGGAAGATGATCTCTGATCTGCTTCCCTCCAGCCCACTGGACATCTTTCTCCCAGAGCCTCCCCTTCACAATATCCTAAAATGGGAAGCAGGCCCTGTTCAACAGAGCTACACGTGGGCCAAGGCGGTCACCAGAGGGACCCCAATGTCTGCGGAGCCCTGGAGCTGCTTCACATCTCTCATACTATCCTGGTCCTCGTGGATGAATCATCACTCAGAACATCATAAAATTCCAACACCAACCTAAATCCAATCACTTCTCACCATCTCCGCCACTAGTTCCCTGGTCTATTTTCTATCCGGAATTCAGTAGTGGGTTTTTATTTTTGTTTGTTTGTATTTTGGTACCGGGAATTGAACTCAGGAGTACTTAACCACTGAACCACATCACCAGCCCTTTTAATTTTTTTTATGTCAAGGGTCTTGCTAAGTTGCTGAGGCTGGCTTTGAACTTGCCATCCTCCTGCCTCAGCCTCCCAAGCCACTGAGATGACAGGTGTGCGCTACCACGCCCAGCTTCAGTGGTAGTTTTAAAAACACATCAGCTTTTTGGGCATGTTGGCTCACATCGGTAATCCCCGAGACTCTCAGGAGGTTGAGGCAGGATTGCAATTTCAAAGTCAGTCTTAGCAACTCAGCCTCACCCATCTCAAAATAAAAAAATATAAAGGTTTGGGGATACAGCTCAATGGTAGAGCACCCCTTAATTCGATCTCTAGTACAGAAAAAAAAATGCTGGCTGGGGATTCAGTCTGGTGATAGTTTCCCCTGGGTACCAATAAAAATAACAACCAAAAAATTTGTCTTGGTTATAGCTCAGTGGTAGAGTGCTTGCCCAGCATGCACAAGGCTCTGGGTTTGAGCCATAGCCCCACAAAAATATAAAAAGTAAATGAAGACATCCCTGAATATCCTTCCTCTGCTTAAAACCTTCCAAGAGCTTATATTTCACGCTTGGAAAAAAATTCAAATTCCTCCCAAGGCACACAGGCCCTACCTCTTGGCCCTTGGTTCCCATCCAACCTCATCTTCCACACTTCTGCCCTTGGAATAAATTCTAACCCAAGCCCACTTTCCTTCTGTTCTACAGAAAACTAAGTCCACTGCATCCTTCACATTTGCTGTTCCCTCTATCCCCAGAACACCCTTCCTTGAATCTTGCCAAGAACAGCTTTCTTACATTCAGGACTCCACTCACATCACCTATCACTATTTGAAATCCTCTGTATTTGTTTATTGTATTGTCTGTCTCCCCATCCCCCTGTCATCACTAGCTGGCTGGTTCCATAAGAGCAGGAAACCCTCCCCGGCCAAAAAAAAAAAAAAAAAAAGAGCAGGATCTCTGTACTACCAGTGCCTAGGACAGGGCCTGGCACAATCATAGGAATTCAACACATGATAAGAGGCTAGAAGTCATGATTATTTGTTTTTTGTTCTAGAAAGAAAGAGAATCAATTATTATCTATTTTTCCATCTGTCCTTTGTTTCTCCTACACTTAGTTGTGTATGTGGCGCTGGGGTTTGAACCCAGGTCCTCATGCTTGTCAGGCAAGCACTCCAACCGCTGAGCCACCACTCCAGCCCCTTCTTTTTAATTACTATATATTTTTTCTTAAAAAAAAGATATTAAAAGTATAGCTGTGCCGGGAGTGGTGGCGCATTCCGTTATCCCAGTAACTTGGGAGGTTGAGGCAGGAGCATTGCAAGTTCAAACCCAGCCAGAGCAACTCAGTGAGGCCCTAAGTAACTTAGCAAGACCCTGTCTCAAAATAAAAAATAAACGGGCTAGAGCAATGGTTTGGAGGTTACAGCGCTTGTCTGGCATGCATGAGAATGCAGGTTCGAACCCCAGCACCACATACACAACAAAGTCTTGGAGCAACGAAAGCCACATGAAAAACTAAATAAAGTTGATTCTCTCTCTCCCCCCCTCATTGTCCCTCTCTCCCTTTAAAAAAATAAGAATAATAAAAAAATAAAAAGGGATGGGGACATGGCTGAGTGGTTGAGTGCCCCTGGGTTCAGTTCCCAGTACCAAAAAAGTATAGTATAGCTGCTATGTTCTAAGCAATTATGGTTATCTTTTAATGGACTACTAATTTAGAGAACAAAGTACTTGCAACTCATATCAAAAACAAAGTGCTAATTTCCTAATATTAAGGAAAAAAATCTTCAAACAGAAATTCACTGGGGGTGGGGGTGTAGCTCAACGGTAGACATGCTCAGTATTTGTGAGGCCCTGGTTTCCAGCCCCAGTATCACCAAAAAAGAAAACAAAAATAAAAACAGAAAAAAACAATGAATGACTTCTCAATACTTGTAAAGATCCACAAGCTTATTCAAAATAAAACAAAACAAACCACAGAGTATGAAGAATATGAATATGCTGTCTCATATGTTGTGGGTGGGAGTATAAATTGATACCAACTTTTTGGAGTAGATTGGAATTATCTATGAAAATTACAAGCGTACATATCCGTTGATTCAATGATTTAACTTACAAGAATTTATCCTATGAGTATTCTTGCAAATGGAACAAAATAATGTCAGGTGAGGTTGTAATCCTGGAGACTCAGGAGGCTGAGACAAGAGGATCACAAGTTCAAGGCCATACTGGGCAACTTAGTGAAACCCTCAGTAATACCATCTCAAAATGAAAAGAAAAAAGGGCTAGAGATGTAGCTCAAGGGTAGAACATCCCTGGGTTCAATCCCAAGTGCTTTGGGGGGCCAGAGCAGGGGAAACAAGTTAAATAATATACATGTACAGTATATTCACCAAAGCACTTCCTATAGGCAAGAAGCAACACAAATACCCAGCAATTACAGGACATATGAAAGCACTGTGAATTGAAGGGATAAACTGGGGGAGATTGGACACAGGAAGCTGCACAAAGAATCATACAGCTTCTGAACCCAGAGACACTGAGCCACTGAGCCACATCCTCAGTCCTTTGCATTTTTTGAGATAGGGTCTCTCTAAGTTGCTCAGGGACTCGGTAAGTTGCTGAGGCTGACCTTGAACTCAGGATCCTCCTTCTTTAGCTTCCCGATTCACTGGAATTACAGGGGTGAGCCACCACACCCAGCAAGAATCAGGCAGTTTCTGGTGGAGAATGCTGGCACATTCTTGTAATCCCAGTTACCAAAGAGGCTCACACAAGAGAATCACAAATTCCAGGCTAGCCTCAAGAACTTAGTGAGAGGGAAATTTTTAAAAAGGAATGAGGATTGGGGTTGGGGATTTAGCTCAGTGGCAGAGCTCTTGCCTAGCATGCACAAGGCCCCAATTTCGGTCCTCAGCCCTGAATAAATAAATAAATAAATAAATAAATAAAGGACTGAGGATAGGGCTGAGCAGTTATAGTATTTCCCTGGCATGTGCAAGGATGAGGTTTGAACCCCAGCACCACATGCACAAGGTCGTGTCAGAGCAACGAAGGCCACGTGAAAAACTTAATAAAACTGATCCTCCCTCTCCTCCCTCCCCTCCACTGTCCCATTCTCTCTTAAAATTAAAAAAAAAAAGAGGATGTTGCTTAATATTAGAAGGCTTGCCTAGCATGTGCAAGGCCCTGAGATTGATTCCCAGAATGGGAAAAAAAATTTAAAGAAACCACGTTCCTTATTCCTTTTGTACAATAAGTACTCGATGAATACTTCTTGTTGTTTTTTTTTTTTTTTTAAGAGAGAGGGACAGAGAAAGAAACCATTTTTATTTAGCTGCTCATGCAGCTTTCATTGCTCCGTTGTGTACGTGGGTGCTGGGGTTTGAACTCATGTACTCACTCATGCCAGGCAAGCACCGTAACTGCTGAGCTACCGCTCCAGCCCTGAATACTTGTTTCTTGATATGATAGAATCTTTCTTACTCTAGCACAGAATCCCATCTGCTTCAACCAAGAGTGCTGGCATCTGAAGTCTACTTCCTTACCCCAAACAGCTCTTCAAACTATGTAACAGAAAATATATTTCTGGGGCTGCGGATATAGCTCAGTAGTGAAGCGCTTGCCTGGCATGCGTAAGGCCCTGGGTACAATCTCTAGAGGCACATATAATTAATATAGAGGTCGACAGAATAATAAAAGCAATATTATGACTAGGCATGGTAACAAATGCCTATAATCCCTATGACTCCAAAGGCTAAGTCAGGAGGATCACAAGTTCAATGCCAGCCTCAGCAACTTCGTGAGACCCTGTGTCAATATAAAAATTATAAAAAGGGCTGGGAATGTGGCTCAGTGGTACAGCACCCCTGGATTCAATCCCTGGTACCAAAAAGTAAATAAATAAATAAGAGCTAGGGATATAGCTCAGTGATAAAGCACCCCTGGATTCAATCCCTGATACCAAAAGAAAATATATTTCTGAAAGGTTCTATTTTAAAATATAAACAATAGATATTTATTGTGCCTGAAAAGTAATTTTTTCTAAAGAAGAAAAAGACATGATAATAAACAGGATAAGAAAATTTACCTGTCTTCTAGGGCTCTTTGTCTAATCTAAGCTTAGGAGCTGGGTCACATTAACATGAGAAAATAACTGCTGTGCTAGGAAGATTACAGGTGCCAATTAAGCAGGACGAATGAGAATTCCTCAAGTTCAGGAAGACACAGTAGAGGGTTCTAGAGAAACAGCCTGAGCTGGGCTTGAAGAATGATCTGATTTCAGGAAGCCAGAGACTGCATGGTGAGGGGCATTAGGAACAAGTGAGCAGGCCAGGATGGACAACTGGCACCTGTAAGTGCAGGGGGGAACTTGCAGCACCTGGAAATCCACTGCATTTCCTGTATCTTTCCAATGTCCTGGAGTAATTTTGATTCTTCCTAGAATGTTCCAGAGTTGTCCAGTGGTTTTCTCCATTTTCACCACCCAGACTCTCATTCCTCCCTCTGCAAAGACCTCCAAATTTATTTTACTGTATATGAACTCCCTCTCCAATTCAAGGTTCACACCACATTCATTACCTTTATTTTTTCTCTTATACCAGGAATTAAACCCAGGGGTGCTTAACCACTGAGTCAAATCAAATCCCCCAGCCCTCTTGCTAAGTTGCTGAGGCTAGTCTTGAACTCCTGATCCTCTGGCCTCAGCCTCCCAGGTTGCAGGCATTAAAGTCGTGATTACCATGCCCAGCTACATTTATTACTTTATACGCATAACCCAAACACCCCAAACCATACAAACCAATGGCTAGTCACTGCCCACAAAATAAAAATTATTCTCCCTCACATCTGCTCTCTAGCCCCTCACTCCTCACTGAATTCTCAATCCCCAAACACAATTTACAAGTCTCATGACTATGCTGCTTCCTTCACCTAGAAATGTCCTTACATTGTTCCCAGATGGGGCACAACCTGCGTATGGTTGTACAGGTTGTATAAGCTAGTTTTTATATAAATGATACCTCATCAGTGTTGAGCAGTGTACAACCTGTGCAAACTTCCAATGATGGCTTTTTTCTATCCTCCCCAACTCTGACTGCCTTCTCAGAACAATCTGAAGAACTCTATTGTGTCTGGAATCTATCCAACTTTTCTTCACAGCAAAAAGTTAACAATATTTGAAACAGTGTCTTAAATACAGCAGATACTGAAAACATACTTGCAAATCAATAATAATGGATAAATCAAGAGTGGCAGATTGTGATGAAACTATGAAGAACAAGAATGGAGTTTTGGGGCTGGAGAGGTGTGATTCAGTGGTAGAGCACTCACCTGGCAAGCACGAGGACCCACGTTTGAACCCCAGCACCACATACACAACTAAGTGTTGGAAAAACAAAAACCAGGTGAGAAAATTTAAAAATTGACTCTCTCTCTCTCTCTCT
Source organism: Aplodontia rufa (assembly GCA_004027875.1). Lineage (NCBI taxonomy): Eukaryota > Metazoa > Chordata > Mammalia > Rodentia > Aplodontiidae > Aplodontia > Aplodontia rufa. The sequence continues at coordinate 12,555 of PVKS010035009.1, forward strand.
GACACACTCTCTCTTCTAAAGAAAAAAAAAGAGAGATTTGACTTTATTTGATAGATCTTAATTATGGTCGAATGATCAGAATGTTTTAGAAAGGCTAATTTTGGCAACCACAAGCAAGAAGGGTTTGAGACTCTACTTCCCTGTTGAAGGGGGTGTGTGAGGGGCTTTCTCTGTTATGTGCTGCATCCTTCAGTTCATCTGTTTGGGATTACAGTTATTGATTTTATATACCTATACTCCTAAAGGGAAGCTTAAAACTGGGCCATTAAGCTAAGAAAAACATGCATCTGCCTGAAATATCTGGGTGTCTAGGAAACAGTTCTGACTTGAATAATTTCAAACATACATAAAAGACATATACACAAATTAAGCATTACTCTTCTTCCCTCACTTCTTTTGCAGACTCCCTCTTTTCCATCTCTAACTCTTCCCTTTTCTGTTTCTTCTGCTTCTCTCTCTGAGATTATCATTGCTCTCTCTCCATCATTCCTAATGTTTTACATTAATGATCTGCAGCCTGATTTTCCCTTCTCCCAAAACTCCCTGCCTCCCTCAAAAAATTATTCATGTATTTCAACTGCTTTTGCTTATACATGGTTTAATCAGCTCCCTACATACCTGTGCTAATAACTCAATTCTCCTGTTTCCTTTGTAACCCAGCTCAAGTCTTCCCTCATCTTAGAATTCTAGTTACTAGTGAATCATTTCAAGGCCAGTCATTTATGGCTCATTTTCCTGTGACCCTCTTTGGGGTTAAAAAAAAAATCAAGGGCACTTACATATTTAGATATATAAAATAATTTTATTATACTGTTGGAGTACCAGGTAATTCTTATCTGTTAACTGAAAACAGAACCTAATACAATAAACAAAATAAGTTTCCTAATTTATTTCTTTTCTAAGCATGTATCTTGGATCTCACTCATGCCAAGATGATATATCAGCAACAGACTTCATGGCACTAGACAATTTTATTTACTTAGATTTATGTAGAAATCTTTACTCCCCACAGGAAGAATATTATGTGGAATCTTAGTCCACTGCAAAATCAAGAATCATTCCTAACATACCCAGGCCTATCAGGAAAAAAGATTACTGGCCGCAATCTTTAATTTTAAGTGACTAGGGGAAAAAAGTGAATGGAGGGAGAATCTTAAAACAGTTACCAAAGGTAAAACAAAATACACAATTTGGTTTTTGTGCCCAAAATGGCTGTCTCTCTTGAAAGTCCAACTTTAGAATGCTTATTCCTCCCACCAAATATGCAAAATGAACTCACTTGTACTAAAAACAGAATAGTGTTATCATCATTAAGAGGTAAGCCTCATCTTAGGAAAAGATTAAAATATTTTCCTTTCATCTGGTAAAGTGGAAAGAAAAAACAAACTACAGATACTGTTTCTGTGGCTGTTTCGGTTTTTCTCCTCTCCCAAGGCAAGAGTTCTTTCCCTCCCCATAATAAGACCTCTGAAAGTCACTGTGTGACTCTTTGGTATCAAAGGGGGGACAGAAGCTTTACTAACTTGATCCTTGGTAGGGAAAGAAAAACACAGGCATCCATTATTTAGAGTCTGTCGTTAAATTAGCCTCCTTTATCATATGGCAATTCCATTACAGCACACACTACGCCGGGGGCAGGGTGCACAGCATGTGGGCAGAGCACACGTTTCACCAGAAATTTAAACACCACCAAAATTTGGCAAATATTTCAAACTGCTGTTAAATGTTCAAAGTTAAATTACTGCATAGGAACAATGAAAGTTTGGAGAAATTTAATAAGCAGGGCAATATTTGCTCAGAAGTAAACTAGGAAGATAAGAGGTTTGTGTATCTCCATTCGCCCCTACCCAGGTCTGGGGATCTCGCCCTCTAGCTGAGCCTGGAGCCTAGGTGCCAGACCCCCGCCAATGGCCGGGAAACAGGGGTGACGATGGGGCCCAAACCTTCCCTTAGTTTGCGTTCCTGGGCCCTGAACCCTGCCTGGCTCGCCGTCAGGCAGACAGAACGGAGACGGGACTGACGGACCGGACGGACAGACGCTACAGGACGGACGGGACGGGCAGAGAAGCAGTGCGTCCTACCCGGAGGGCTCCCTCCCAGGGCCGGCGGAGTACCTGCTCCGGTCATCCAGGCTGCGGTTGTCGGCGGCCGCTGCGCGCCAGTCGGGGAGCGTGCTGGCGCACAGCACCACCATGGACACAATCACGAACACCACGGACACGCTGGCCAGAATCTGTGCGGCCAGCGACGACGTGGGCTCCTCGAAGGTCCGCCGCATGCGCTCCAGCCAGCGGCTGGAGGGGGCCGTTTCGGCCCCGCCGGGTCGCGCCTCATCGCGGCCCAGCGCGCCCGGCTCCTCTGCAGAGTAGAAGGTGTAGGTGTCGGACATGCGGTCGTCGAGGCGGCGCTGGCAGCAGTACTCGAGGTGCGCGCCCTCCAGGCCCCAGTAGATCATCTCATTGTAGAAGGAGAGTTCGCACATCCGCGGCGCGAAGCGCAACTTGCCGTGGCCGCGCACGTAGAGCAGGATGAAGCCGAAGGCCTCCGAGTGCCGGTCGAAGAAGTACTCGTTGCGCTCACGGTCGTAGTCGTCGCACACCTCGAGCACGTCGCGTTCCGAGCGACAGCCGTGCAGCCGGCTCACCCGGCGTAGCGGAAAGTCCTTCAGCAGCTCCCGGGACAGCGAGTACCGGGCGCCGCCCACGTTCAGCACCACCGAGGCCGCCCCACTGCGCCCGAAGGTCATGGCTGGCAGCCCCGGGGTCCCTCGGATCGAGGGCCGCCCGGCTGCCACGGGAGCCTGTCTGCTTGCCTCGGGCAGACCCAGAGCGCGCCGTCGAGGCCCGCTCTCCCTCGGGGCTCCGCTACTGCCCCGCACGGGCTCGGGACCCCTAGTCTCCAGCCTCCTCGGCCGCCCAGCGTCCTGCTAGCGGCGCGCTTTCCACGCGGTGGTACCTGCGGATGGCCGTGGAGTCCCCTCCCGCGCCAGCGCTGCGCCCCACTGGCTGGGAACGAGGCTGTGTCGGCGCCGCCGCCCCTCGCGCCCGGGGATGCCCCCTGCGATGCCGGGGTGCCCTCTCCAAGGCGGCGGCGCCGTTCTCCCTGAGGGGCGCGGGCGCCGAGGGGAGGCGCCGTGCGGAAAGTCCGGGTCCCCAGCGACTCTCCCTCCGGCCGCAGCTCCGGCAGCTGCCCCGTAGCCGTCCAGAGGCTAGAGGCAAAGTGAGCGGGTTCGGCTGTGGCAAGGAGCCGGCTCGGAGAGGAGGGGGCGGGGCCTCCCTCGCCGGCCTCCTCCTCGCCTGCCGGCTCCGCGCCGCTCACCTCCCTCCGCGCGCCGCCCTCCTCTGCCCGCCCGCGCCCGCCCGCACCTCCCGGGCGCGCTCGGGCTGGGATTCCCCGGCGCCCCGCCCTGGACCTCGGGTTCCCAGCCTCGTGACGCTGGCTCCCTGTTGCGCTCCCGCCCTCAGTGGCCAGGAGGGGTCCGCCGGGCGGGGATGCGAGGAGCAGGGAGCCCGGGTTGGATGGGGAGCCGAGCCTAGTGGCCAGCTTGACTGCTGCCATGTCCCACCCCTGGCCTCGGGATGATTTGGGCAGCTCCCAGCCTCTGAAAGGAGGCGACTGGAGAGAAAGGAGGCGTGCAGAGGTGAGGTGAGGTCTGGGGTGCAGGGTCTGGGGCGGGCACAGACCTCTTTCCACAAACTGTCCCAGCTTCTGAGACCTCACCAAAGGTTTTCTCAGAGCACCTGCTTTTCCTGCCGACTTTGCGCTTCCTCTCCCCGCGCAGGGCGACCCACGTGCAGCGTGCTCGAAGGCGACCGCACACCCTTGCCCCCGCGCGATGCAGCCCGAGGAGCTGCCCCAACCCCGCCTTTCCCCAGTGCTGGTCCTGGGAAGACACCTACATGTAGCGCCCCTGGACCTTCTCTTGACGCCTCCCATAGAGTAGGGTGAAACTGTTGGGAAAATTCCCTGGCAAAAACAGAATTTCTCATTGCCTTTGTCGGCATCCTTTCCTTGAACCCCGGATCCGACTACGGCACTGGCCTCGGAGCGTGAAGAGCGCATAAGGATCCGCGGAGCGAATAACCCAAGCTCTGCTGGATGCAGAAGTAGGGAGTGGGTCCTACTTCGTAGCGATTATTTTGAATAGCAATTCATTCGACACCCTACACCTGCAGCCCAGCCCGCCAGAGGCGAAACAGGTGAGTCCTAACGCAAACTATGTTAGGTGCAAAACATGACTAAGAAAAAATAAGGGTGGGGTAGGATGCGGTCATCTGACCACTGAATAACCCTGCTGGTTACTGGGAAGGGTTTTACTTTGCCCTCCAGTTTTTACAATTTTGTAGGATTGTCCCATGCCCGCTAGAGGTCACCATACAGAATCTTTTTGCTCTGGTTCTAGCGTGGATTCCTAGCGAAAAAGCAGACGCCTAAAAATTGGAATACTGTTTCTAGCAGAGTAAAATCACTCTGGGTGGTTCTTAAAGAATGGAAATCTCTGTAAGTTGTTTATCCCTAGACTTGGATAATTTATCTCAAAAGCACTTAATGTGATTAAAAGCTCAAAAACAAGAGTTGTTTATCTGCTCAATAGCCCAGAATCAAGGAAAACATACTTATGGAAGTGAATTTCAAGACCGAATGGAAGGAGGTGATGGCCCAGAATTGAGAGAGAAAGAGCAAAGGATTCCAAGTAGCAGAATCTCAAAGGGGTAGGTTAAAAACTAGAGAAAGCCACTGCTTTTGCCTGGGAAAACAATGGGGAGCTCAAGTTTAGTATTTAGATTTTGTCCTGAAAGCAATGGGATCCCCCTAGTTTTAATAACAGAAGTAATTTTTTAGATTTTTATTTGGGGACAGGGTTTCACCAGATTGTCCAGGCTGGCCTTGAACTTTCCATTCCCCTGCCTCAGTCTCCTGAATCACTGATATACAGGCATGTGGTACCATACTTGGGAAGAATGTTTTCTAAACCAGATTATATTGATATTGAGACAAGTCTGTCATTTCTACATTGTTCTGTGTTCTTTGTTTAAGAACATGATTAGGGTATTGCTGTTGCTGCTGCAGTGGTTGATGTTAAAATCCAACTAGAATAGTACTTTTGAAACAAGCAAAATGATTTAAACCCATCTCTGTAAGAAATTTTATGAAAATATACTTTGGAGGCACAAAATATACTGTCATCAAATTAATTTGTTTTCTAAGCTCAAATTTAATTCAAAAAGAGGTGTGTCTTCAACTGCTTCAATCCAGACTGTAGAGGGATTTTTGGACCGAGAACAGAAGAAATAAATATAGTAATATTTGAGCAAATAACCAACACAATAGTTATTCTGTCTTCTGTTGCTTATGATGCTTCTGGAAAGTATATTTTTTTTAAGAGAGAAGCAATTTTTATTTAGTTTTTCATGTGACTTCCATTCCTTGGAGTCTTCGTTGTGTACATGGTGCTGGGGTTTGAACACTCGTACTTGCGCATGCCAGGCAAGCGCCATAACTGCTGAGCCACGGCTCCAGCCCCTCTGGAAAGTATTTTTAACAACTTCCTGATGGATTAGCTGTTGCTGGTGTGAAACCAGGCTCATGTCTGAATGATACCTGCAAACTTTTCTCCACCTCCAAGTCCTGCAACAAATCCATTACCTAAATCCTTGCTCTGCATTTCTTACAACTGACCTTCTTTATCCTTACTGACCTGGGGATGGGGTTTCCACCCCTGGGTTGCTGAAAGGGCCTTCTCTTCAGAATAACCCACAGGGCAAAGACCTCTTGCAGAAATAAGAGCTGAGGATATAACTCAGTGGATGCCTCTAGAACACGTAAAAATTAAATCACCTTAAGAATGCTTTCTGGGGCTGGAACGGTGGCTCAGCAGAAACAGCACTTGTCTGGCTTGCACGAGGATGCAGGATCGAACCCCAGCACCATGTACAGAACAAAGTGTCAGAGCAACAGAAGCCAAATAAAAAACTAAATAAAAATTGGATTCTCCCTTTCTCTCTCACTGTCCCTCTCTCTCTTAAAAAAAAAAAAAAAAAAGAATGCTTTCTAATCTGGCAGAATTTCAAAGTTTGAAAGAACCTACAGGTTTTCTAGTCTCAATTTAAAACTCCATTTTAAGGAGGAGTAACAAAGCTTCAGGAAGATGTTTAAGAGTTCCCAGCATCAACACATGACAGGGATGAGGCTAGAACCAGATCTTCTAGTTCCAAACTAGTCACTGTGTCTCCAGTGTATGGATTGCAGTCAAAACCTTCTACCACCTCTCTTTGCACACCAGTATTTTCCTGCCTCTGTGAATCCTGTGTAATGCCACCAGACAGTTCTTCCTTCTGTCCATTTTTATGAAAGCATTCCCTAGCTCAAAACCAAAATGACACAGTGGCGCACTCCTGTAATCCCAGCAGCTCAGAAGGCTGAGCCAAGAGAAGATCGCTAGTTCAAAGCCAGCCTCAGCAGCTTAATGAAGCCCTGAGCAATTTAGTGAGACCCTGTCTCAAAATAAAAAATAAAAAGGGCTGGGGATATGGCTCAGTGGTTAAGTGCCCCTGGGTTCAATCCCTGGTACAACAAAACAAAAACAAACAACAAACAAAAACTAAAACTAAAAGGAGCCATGTGTGGTGGTACACTTCTGTAATTCTAATAACTTAGGGGACTAAGACAAAATAATCATGAGTTTGAGGCCAGCCTCATCAACTTAGCGAGGCTTTGTCTTAACACAAAAAAATAAAGAGGTCTGGGAATGTAGCTCAGTGATAGAGCACCCCTAGGTTCAAACACCAGTACCTGGAAAGTGAGGGGGGGTTGTTATGAAAGGGAATAAATAAAAAGATTGTATTGATCTACAAAATTATGAACTATCCATACATTAAAGCCCAGATTTGTTATTAGGGCCCTCTCTAGTTTCAAACTTGGTTGCACAATTTATTTGTTACGTGACCTTAGAGTAGACTCTTTAACCTCTTTGAGCTCAGTTCTCTCGTTGATAAGATGAAGAGAATGATGCCTGGTCAATGTGAAGAGTGAGATGATGTGAGGTATGTAGCTGTGCCCTACACAGGTACAGTTATATAGCTCAATGCCTTGGCAGAATCTCACTTCATGTATGCTTCTCCTAGCCCAAACAAGCCATGCTCATTTCTCCCCTGGATTCTCAGTAAGTACAAATTGGATAAGTGAATTGATTCATCTAAAAATGTGACCAACCACAAATAAGTAACTTGAATTATCAAAATTCATTAAAGTTGTAGTCTTTACACTGCTAACTCTGGATTGAACATGAATTCCTCCATCACTTTGTTCAGCAGACTAAATACCCTGCCTTCTTCCAAACTTTAGAAATTGAAAATGTCTTGTGGGCACCAGGGTTCCACGCATTTTATCAACTCTGTCTGCTTTAAAACTCCCTTGCTCTTTGGTTAAATCATATTTCCAACTCTTTGTGTTTGCATCAGTTTCTTTCTTTTTTTTTTTTTTTCAGGGCTGATGACCGAACTCGAGGCCTTGTGCATGCTAGGCAAGCGCTCTGCCACTGAGCTAAATCCCCAACCCCATGCATCAGTTTATTTCTTGTCCTCTACAGAATCAGTGGATTTTGGGGTGGTTTTTTTGGTTTTTGTTTTGTTTTGTTTTGTTTTTAAAAAAAAAGAAGAAGAAGAAGCTCTTTGGCTGGGTGCAGTGACAAAACACCTGTAATCCCAGCAACTCAGGAAGCTGAGGCAGGAAAAATGCAAGTTTAAGACCAGCCTCAGCAACTTAGCAAGACCCTATCTCAAAAAGTAAATAAATTAAAAGCTGGGGATGTGGCTCAGTGGTAAAGTGCCTCTAGATTCAATCCCCAGTACCAAAAAAGCAAAACAAACAAACAAA
>PVKS010035010.1:0-20417 GCA_004027875.1 Aplodontia rufa
CTCGAGCTGCCAGGCACAAAGCCCTGTTTGTGGGATCCATGTCCTCTCCTCTCCACTGCTGTTGCTGAAACTTCTTGTTTAGTGTCACCATTAGAGTTTAAATTTGTTTTGTTTATTTTTAATACATAAATATGCATAGTTCCAGGCCTGAGCTACTATTGCATATGAAGTACATTTTTAGCACCTTTATCATTGTTAAATGTTAGATCATTTCTACTCTTTGGAAACATGGCAGAAAAACAAGAAATTAATTGACACTTATTTTATTTGGCATTTCTTAGGAATAAAGATCAAAATTTTCAGAAATTTGTTGAATATTTTGATTCCTATGTATATTTGTAAATTATTTGGTTGTAATGACTCTTTCTTTAACTGAAATAATTTTAATTACCTAATTAACTTTTACCTTTTTCTATACTTTTTATATTATACAGGAAATCAGATAGAAATTTATCAAGCACAATCATTATACGATATACATATATCATGTTGTGATTTTACACTTTCATTTTGACTTCATAATGAAAACATTGGGTTATTTGTAATTTATTTTTCTGTAAATATGACATAGGTGAATAAAAATTTAAAAATTTGAAGTGGTATTTTACAATTATTTTTCTTCAATTAGTTACGTGAATCTAATAATCTTATGAAAAATCTTGCGTAACCTTATATTGCTTCTAATATCTATTTCAATATTTGTTATATATGGTTTCACAATCAGAATTTCAAGTTAGAAAATCAAAATGGTATTTCAGAAAGGTAAATGAGCAAAAATAATTATAGTAATTATAAAATAGCATAATAAATTATTTGTTTCAGGGAATTCATACAGAAAAATAGAATCCAAAGTAAATACTTTTAAAATGTCTCAAACTTGTATATTTCTTATGGGTAAATTTTAACTACCATTAACATATATAAATTTTAAATGCCTAGAGATATTAATGTAAAGATTAGGTTTGTTGTTGGTTTAATATACTTACATTTATATTATGGTATTATTCTAACAGCAATATAGCAAGAAAATTTAGTTTAAGTTCATGCATTCTTCATGCCATGTTTAACCCACTCCCCTCTGCCTGAACCTTTGATAGTTCACAGGTCAAGTGTGTGTGTGCATGTGTGTGTGTGTGTGTGTGTGTGTGTGTGTGTGTGTTTGTATTTATAAGCTGATAGGTTTGAAGCTTATCAATTGCTTATTTTGTAAATTGTCCTTCCTTTTTATTTTTCCAGCATTTTTTCATAATTATATTGGCAATTGGGAGAATTGCAACAGGAAGGTGAGGTGGTCCTCTCATTGTGTCATATGAGGGTTCCCTCCTCTCTGCATGGCTTTTGCTTGGGTGTGGAGTGTTGTCCTCATGTTTCCACCATACGCTTACCATTTTTAAAAGGTATACTTTAGTCATGAAGGCTGACCTGGAGTATCACAGATGTATGTACAACAATCACATGGAGAAGTATTTTAACTAATTATTTATAAGTTACACACAGAGCCTACTCATTCCTAAAGTGTCCACCACTCATGCTAGTCTTCACAATCAGATGTACACTTGAAAATATTATTGCTGGGAATTTGTGCTGATCATTTTCCATTTCATTCATAATTTCAATATGTACTCTTTAATTTTTGCTCTAAAGAGTATTTGTCCTCCCTTATTTGTTTGCATAGTTGATAATTCATTAGTAGCACTGACAGCTTATGAGCACCTATTTTAACTGTGTAATTAGTATATCATACTATCATATTTTTCTCAGATTATTTTGCTTTGGTCAATGGGATACATCCAACTTGCCAGCTGTGTACTTTAAATAATAAAATATTTTAACTAGTCCCACCCATATTAGGAAGAGGAATATTAATCAATACTTCAAATAACTTAACAGAACATGATTTTTAAAATAGGAACTGAGAATTTCAAAATCTAAGTGAGACTATGAATACACATGAGTGTTCGATGATAATTAAGAATTTTGTAGACTATATTAAGTTAAACTCATGTAAAAATAAGAGGAATGAGTGCCAGAGAAGAAAAATCAGTTAAAAAAAAATCCCAAAGACAGACACAACTGTATTTCAGAACTTAATATGTAATAAAATGGACATCTGGTATCGTAGGAGAAAGAATGGTCCCTGGTCCCTTAAAAGGAAATAATTTGGACATAATTGGACCTGTATGTAGTAGTCAGGGTCTTCCATAGAAAGAAGAGAGGGAGACTGGCTTGCTATGAGGAATTGTCACACTCATAGGCCTTTAAGGGTTAACTAGTTCCTGAGCGGGAGCTCCTGGGCAGGCTGTGGTCAGGGGGAAAAATGTTGCTTTATCTTTAACTTGACAGAGTCAGAAAGAACATTCCGTTACTTGGGGAGGGTAATGTTTTTGTTCTGGTCAGCCTTCCACTGATTGGACAATGCCACCTACATTGGTGAGAGCAATCTGCTTTATATATATAGCCTATCAAATTAAAGACTAATCGCTTCCCTTAACATGTTCAGCAAAATCGAGGATAATGTTTGCCCAAATATGTGGGCAACCCTTAGCCCACTCAGGTTGATACATAAACCAACCTTAATAATATTAATGAATTGCATGCGATTCACCATTTTGTTTTAAAGAAAGAAGGACAATGAGAGAGACAAAGAGAGACAGCAATTTTTATTTAATTTTTCATGTGACTTTCTTTCCTCCAACACTTTGTTGTGTACGTGGTGCTGGGGTTGGAACTCGCAGACTCTCGCATGCCAGGCAAGCACCATAACTGCCAAGCCACGGCTCCAGGCTCAGAATTCACCATTTTTAAAAATTTCAAAATGAAATGATAAAACATTTTAAAATATGCAGTAATTGTTAAATTGTCTTTAAAGATTATCTTTTTAAGCCATTCACAAAAATCCAATGTCTTACTGAACAGATAAAATGATTTAATATATAAATGAAATATTCCTAATACAATAAGCAAATGTTCTTGGACCAAATGAAGACTCACCCTTCAATCTTTTATCTCTAAATGATCCTATGGTGTTCACAGATTTCTAATCTTCACCTTACGAGTCCCCTTCCTAAATTACCCGATATTATACTTAGAATTGTGCAGGCTGAATATATTAGATACACCCTTCTTGAATTTTTAATGCATATTTGGAAATCCATTGTCCTTTGCTTGTTTAGATTGCAAAATTCAGCAGGACAAAGGAATATATTAATAATTTTCATAGTTTCTGGCAATTACTAGTTACTAATAAATATTTGGTTTCATGGCTCATTAAATAAAAGTACAGAAACTGCTTTCTCTCTAGATAAATGTGGTACTTTCTACATATTCACATTTAACAAATATGCTTTTTAATGTTTCTCACTTATTTTCCTAACTTATTTTTTGTTGAAAAATTCTTTTTAATCTTGAATATATAAATGAAAATGTGTAAAATTGGAGTGAATCCCAGAAGAACCTGGTTTATGTATTTGAAAGAAGATAAAGGAAAAAACTGCCTCATTAATATGGTTGATATGTTTACTAATTGTTTTTGTGCGAGCAATTCAACAGGTAGGGGTCTGAAATTGACAGGGGAGCACATGCTCCCCTGGAGAATGTAGACTGAACTTATTCTACATGTAATATTTTCAAAAAAGACATGGAAAAGTATACAAGAGAGTGGAAAACATGATTATGGTGGAAAGCTGAACAACAGGAAAGTCTGTTTCTCTGGAAACCCTGAAGAACTTGGCACCTCCTGCTTTCCATTGTCCTGGGCTCTCCTCAAGTCCCACTGTTTGAGGAATCCTGTGTGACTATCCTGTGGGCTAAATACTGTTAACCTAAGATTGAATATTATTTTGCTATAAACACATTTTGAATAAAATTTCCAGTATATCATCTTTATGAGACTCCCAGCAGAAAAGCCATTCAGAAGAGCAGGTTCATTTTTTCACATTTTATAATGATATTACAGTGGTTTCCATTTGTCTGCCATTTCCTTCATGGCTTCAAGTCTGTTCTACCAATCATACCCCTAGACTAGAATAGACATATATGAAGGAAGGGAGCCAGGGAAACCTGAACCTTCAGAAGAAAACCTAAAGTGAAGGAATTGATAACCACCCTGATGAGTCGGCCTTGCTAGAAGGTTTTCAGCTGACCTTTGCATGGCTTAGAACGATTCACACTCATTTCCTCATTACAACACACAATGCTGCGAGACACCAGTGTTCAAAGATTTACTGAGACACCGGAGTCCCTCTGAGTTGTGAAATATCAGCAGCAGTCAGTTTGACCACTGGGGAATGTAAGCCCACTTTTGCTTAATCACAGGGCTTATCTCAAAGTCAAATTGGGTAGGTCCAATCCAAGACTTTGGAGTGCGGGTCTGAAAGTCCATCCTACACCCTTCCCCACGTGGCCCCTGTGCCCCACTCTTCCTTCTTTTCCTGTCCTCTTCTCCTCCCAGCTCCACATGCACCCTTTAGAAGAGATGGCGGGAGATATGTAGGGTGGCCTGGACATTTTTGTTGCACTGTAACAGAATAGTTCACACACGACAATTAACGAAGGTGGGAAACTCATGGGCTCATAGTTCTAGAGGCTGGGGAGCACGATAGGGGACCTACCCCTCTTTCTGCATGTCCCTTGGTGGACCGCTCATGGCAATCAGGGGAAGGGGAGAGAGAGAGACGGAGTGCCAGTGCCCAGAGGCCACACTCTTGCCTTCCAGGGTGCTCCCTGTGGGCTAGCAGACCCACTCCTACAATAGCTGTGACAGCCCACTCCCTAGGGTGAAGTCCTCAGGGTCTAATCTCTCCTCAAAGCTTCCTCTTCCCATGTCCCTTCGCTGGTGAGGAAGGTTCCCAAGCAAGCTTCTGAGGGGCCTATTCAACCACAGAGTGGGACACACAAAGGGATCTCTCTGGAATTCTCATGCTTCCTCCCATTTATTCAACCACTAATAATTTGAATATATTAACAAATTCAGGTTTTTGACTCACACAGTTAAGAGAATACTTTATCAGTGGAGGAGAGCCAATTTACTAATTGGCTTTATTAGAGGAATTAAATTCTATAAACTACCTTGCTTCTTGTTTTTCTTTGCCTAATTACTCATAGAATAATGCACCATTCAGACATTTATTTGCAGTTAATAATCCACCATCCCATTTTATTCAGATTTAAACTAATGTTTCATTGTAGTTATTATGTTTAGGCGTATATTATTTGTTTTTGTTATTTTTTTTTAACAAAGAGGGACAGTGAGAGAAAGAGAAAGAGAGAATTAATTTTATTTAGCTTTTCTTGTGGCTTTTGTTGCCTTGAGTCTTTGTTGTGTACGCGGTGCTGGGGTTCAAACTGGCATCCCTGCACATGCCAGGTAAGCACTGGAACCACTGAACCACTGCTCCAGTCCCTTATGTGCGCTTTTTCAGAGAAGTGTATTAGGTAGAGATGAAAAGTACAAAATATGAAATTCTTTTGATTTTTATTTGTAGGAATGGCTTCCTATTAATGTTCCCAGTTTCCCACCTGTTTACTTAAAACTCAGCAGGGAGGGAACTCAACCAACAGTCTTTCGTTATATTTATTACAATATCATATTTGTTTTTTTTTTAAATCCATTTCCATTCTCAGAAAATGGCATCTTACTTATCCAGTTTTCTTGAAAACTTGAGATTTTTTCATAGTGATCACCTGGTACCACTTCATAGTCTGCTACGTGACCAATGTGCACATTAAATTTTTCTTACTTTTGTGTCCTAAGTTGCTTTATGCACCATGATGCTAAATGGAGGATTGCAACACAACTCCTTCATATCCAGATGTCAGGGTCTCAGTTTGTCCTTGAATTACTCTAATCTGGAGTTTATTGCATCAGCCCTGTAATACTCTAGCATCCAAGGAACCAGAGGATTACTTAACATTTCAGTGTAATAACATACTGCCTTTTCTAATTCAAGGCATCTGAGGGTCGGTGAGCTTTTCCCTCGAGGTGAAATTATTTCGTGTTTCCACATTTGTCCCTGTAGGCTGGCACAATAAAGTATTTTTGATTGATTGCTGTTGCTGAAACTTCCATACTCCCTATCCTCAAAAGCTTCCTGGCCTAGAGTTTGTGCTCCCTAAAAGTATCAGCCTCGAATTTCCTAGGACTTCAAATGCATTGGAAATCCCTCCACCATCTGTATTCTTGCTGCACTGAGTATCCAAATCTGCTTCCTCTGATGTTGCATTTCCATTCCTCTCCTTTAATGTAGCACTGCTGAATTTTGAAGACCTTGAACTGCTCACTGAATGGTGTGCTTTTCTTCTCTACCACATGGAGGGATGAAGCTGTCATCTTTGCTTTCATTTGTTTGCTCACATGTCTGTCCAAACTGAGGCCAGTTAAACTCCTGAAAATACTATGTGAAATCAATACTTCTGATTCTGATAAAATACACATTAAGCAGTTCCCTTATCAAGGGTCCATTTCTGGCTAATATTATCCTATTGATTTATTAGTACAGTTCAGTTGTCTCCTATGTTCTTCCGTGGTTTACCAAATACAGTGCTTTGACACTATTTCTTTGTCCTATAATTTATTTCTGATATCCACTCCCTGGATTTAGTGCAAACCCCACTGACTGAGGACTGAGTCACAGGATGGTCTCCACTTCAGGTGTCAGCCACAAATGGGACCCCACCTACAGACACCTGCTGGCCACAGGTCTGAGGGTGTCCACTGACCCCTCTCAGACTCTCCAACTTGCTGCAGTGACTCACAGAACTGAGGAAATTGCTCTTCCTGTTATTACAAGGTTTTACAAAGGAGAAAATGAAGAGGATGAAGAAGAGTACACGGTAGGTGTGGAGGGGCCCTTCTGGTGCTTGCCCTTGTGGGCCTCACCTTTCTAGCTCAGGGATATGACACCAAATTTCAAGCTCCCCTTGCACAGTTCATCAGTTTCCTTTGAAGTTTCCTTACACGCACATGATCACTGGAATCCTCAGCCACTGGAGATGGAGCAAAATATCCAGCAGCTCTTTCCACCCCAGAGGGAGGAATCTGGAGAAGCAAGGTAAGTCGAATGTTCTAACCCTTTATGCCAGGATTGGTTCTTCTGGACACCAGATGCCATTCTGAAATGATCTAGGATAGCACCAAAAGTCCCTCCATTAGCATAAATGCAGATGTGGTCAAAGGGCTCATTGTGATCAATCGAAGTGTTGCTGTCAGATTGTAAGGGTTTTAACAGCTCTGGGTCAGGAATCAGTGACAAATGTATATATCTTATTATGCCATGATTCCTTGGAAGCTTATTCCATGTATTTACTGGAATATACTACTTTCATAAATTTATTGTAAGATGTGCCAATATAGATGAATCAGGAGGAAGAGTAGTCACAAATGACAGGTTCTTGAATCCTCCCGGTGGAAAGATCAAATGTTTAAAAATGCAGCTTACCTTAAATTCAGCAACATATACAACTATTTTTTAAGTTGATAAATTATCTTATGGGAAAACAGTGGACACATAAAATAAAACAAATATTGCATTTTATGCCTTTCTGCTTGAATAAGTTTGAAGTCAATCATGCACCCTCGCATGTCCACGTTAGAGGCTGTGTAGAGACCACTCGAGTGTGATTGAGCTGTCCACAGGTTTACCCCTGTGGGAGGCTGGCTCACCAGCAGCAATTCTCAGGCAACAGGCTCTAAAGTGGATGTCCTTCCATGTTCTGGAATTGTGGCTGCAGGGCACTGACCACCCATTCTCAGGTGCTTCCTGCGCCCTCCATGGAGGCCTCTGCTTGGGGCTGTGGGGTTTAAGCAGTTGGTTGCTTTGCTTTTGGATTTCTGTTGTGAGCATTTGTTGTGACATGGCACGGAATCTTCAACTTTTAAAATGATCCATTTGTAATTCATATTGACAAATTCCAACCATTTTTCTGGAAAATTCCTTTGCAAATGCAATTCCAGTGACCTAAGCTGCAGGCATAAATTACCAAAAAAAATTTTTTTAACTTTGAATTGCAATTATTTAATTATTTATTAACCTAACACTTTCTCAGAATCTGTTATCCTTGGAATTTAGATTGTATCTCCATCATTTTAATACTCTACTCTTCACAAAGCATGTGGTGCATATCTGCTGACTAAGCCCACCAGGCAGAAAGTGGGTGGTTCCAAACTTGAGATGAATTGCAAATCTGAAACAATCTTATGATGATATATTATTTATCCTTCAATAGATGAATTATTTGGAAGCCTAATGACTGGGGGAAATGCTACTTTCAGACTTCACTGTGAACAAGAAAACGAAGTCAAGTACAGCTAAGATAAACAAAAAGTTTATGTAAAATGCATCTGTTTGGGTGATGCTCATTATTTGGGGGCAAAGACCATGTGTCTACTTTTATGTGAGTTTGATATTATCCATCAAATATATGTTAACAAATGTAAATGAACCTCCAGGATAAATAATGTATTTTCCATGATCTAATTTATAATGTTAAAGAAAGAAGCAATGAACTCCCAATCTTCCCACGTAAAGTTCAATTAGCATTTGACTCAGTAGATCACTGGAAATTATAGCATATCACAAATTACTTGAAATTACAAGACATGCTAATTCATAGTTTGGAAAAAATTCTAGGTTTGTCAGGATGAACTGAAATCAATCTTCATATTCCCTCTTTATACTGACTTTCAAATCATGGGATAATATTGGAATATTTACCATCAAAGCCAGAATTAATCTTCATTTTTCAGTTTGAATGATCGCTAGTAGATAAGTTCTATCCCTTTAGATTAACTGGTAATTATTTCACAAATAAATTTCAAGTTGTTGCTGTCTGTGGATATACCACATAAATTAAATTACTCATTGCTTTTAAAAAAGTTATTAATGTGCTCATCTCAGAGTATTTGTTTATTTCCCTTCATTATAAGTGATTTATGTAATTCATTAGTTTGTGGTAATTATCATTTAAGACTCATAAGGCTCTTGTTAATGTGAGTTTTGCTGATGTTGATGAAGTGTATGCTGATTTACAAGACAGGTTTGATAAGTTGCATATATAGAAATGAAGCCATTCAAAGTATCTTTAAAAGACAACTAGATAAAATTTACTTGATTTCTGGTAAACCATAACTGGACTTATAAAAATATTTTGTACTGAGTATACTGGTAAGTTTAAAAAAAAAGAAAAAGCATGAATCAGTGATGGTGTATTACCTCTAAATTAGCATATTGCGAGAATAGGTGGTTAGGGTTTCCAAAACACAATATCTGAATTAGCTGACGCTACTCTGAGTGCTAGTATTTTTCATGGGCTATATTTATCATAAAGAAAACTTATGTTATTCCTATGCCCCAATCAGGTAGTTACAATTCATAGATTATAAGATTCATTTACAAATATTAATGAACTATGTTTTTTATTTCAAGGTTTGAAATGCATACTTCTTTTGAATTTACTTATACCCTTTGATCCACTAGTTTAAAGATTACACTTTATTGTTTATTTAAATTGATAGTGTATAAGAACTAAGGTAATCTTCATTGTGATAGAAAATATCATGTAATTCCATAAATAAATAATAACTCTTCCAAATCTGTGTCTTTTTATGAAATTCAGGATAATGCCCTACATTAGTAGCTGTATTGTGTCAGTCCTGAGCTGCTTTTATCTTGCTGGATTTCAGTGAGCAGTGATACTTGGTACCTGAAGTGCATCTCTGCCCTTTGACCTACAACCCCTTCCTCCAAGTTCCTTCTTTCTCATACTCTGAATCTCTCCTCTGCCTCCCTGGACACCATATCTCTCCTACTCTGGCTGGGAAAAACACATAAACAAAAAAAGTACTGTTCACCTTTGAGTGATGAGGTAATAATTTTATGCTCATCTGCATAATCCAAAGTGCTCTTGCTAATTTAAGGTCTAGAAGCATAACTATATCTGCAAAACTCCTTTAGTAACACCAAGATTGGTGCTTAAATGAGTAACTAAGTTACAGAAATCCTGGGCTTAGAATCTTCAGAATTCTGCCCATGGTATCTATGTATGTCATTTTTTTTTCCAAAACGTTAGACTGTTATTGAGTTGTAATGGACAAACAAAAATTGTACATATTTGTGGTGTGCAATTTAATTTGACATACAATATTAAATGATTACCAAAATCAAATTAACTACATTTGTGCATGTAGTCTGATAATGTATGATTTTAAATGAGGGTTAGTATAATCTATTCTTTTCTATTGTTACTGACAAAGTTTCCTTAATTCCCAAACAGGACATATGTGTTCTTTTTATGACTTCTTTTTTCTCTTTCCTTTGCATTAATTTTATAATTAGAGTATTTTTATTTTAATTACCTCCTAGGATGTATAATTTTGGTTGGATTTCAAGAATAGATTTTTACCTGAGTATGTTATTAAAAATGGCATACCATTGCAAGTAATATATAGGAACTTAACGATATTATCCTTTTATTCTCTGATTCTGCCAGTTATTTCATGTATAGATACAATATAAATCCTGCAAAGCACAATTAAATTTTGCATTGAGAGCTGATTAACTCTACAATAAATTGAATGTCCTATATTTACTCCATTTTAATATTTCCTATCTTCTCCTGTCTTTAGCACAAAGTGCTCCCACTCTAGAATAAATTTCTTTCACACAACAAACTTCCTTCAACAATTTTTGTCATATGAAATCATCTGTTAAAAATTCTCTGATGATGTTGATCTATAGTGCTTGTTTGGCATTGTTTTAAAATGTATTTTGTTTTACTTATGTTACCATTCCCTTATTTTCTGACCTTATCATTTGCGTTAAAAATAACTACAGGGTTTTGATGTTCCAAAACCAGAATGATAACAGGAAAGCACACAGTAAATACTGTGCTCATAAAGCTTCAAAAGGGAATGAAAGCTACCGGGAACTGGAATGAAGATGATTTGTATATATTATGACAAAGAAATTGTCACAATAGTCTGTTCATGTCATGAGACTTTGGATGAGGCTGAATTTAAAAGTAATGTGCTAATCAATCTGGTAGCAGAAATTTCAATGCAACACAGCATCCAGGTGGTAGAATTTATATCAGTGCTGGATTTTAACCTGGTTTACTGTAAGAAATGGAGCAGAAGAATTTTAGTAACTTGCAGTTTGGCCACAAAATGCATGTAAAACTGAGGCCAAAGAAATTATGATTGTTGAAGAGATTGCAATCACCAAAGAGATGTTAAGAATCTTGCACAGAGATAGTAGGAAAAATGATGTGAGGTCAACTCAGGAATTAGCAAGACTCTACCCATTGCAGTCTCCAAGGTATAATAGTGAAAACTCATGTAGGAAACCTTAGGGGAACCCTATTTGCATAGGGGTACCTAGAAAGCTCTTTCCCCAAGACTTGTTTTACTGTGCTTAGCCATGTAAGTAAGCCATGAACCACTGTGACCATGGCCCTAGCGAGGTGCAACTACTGCCCAAGCTAACAACAGACCTTGGCATTGTCTACAGGGCACTGATTCTGGAGAAACGCAGGATGTTGGAAATAGAGGGATATGAAAGAGTTCCATCAAAAATTAAAATTAAGGCCTGGGTAGTCAGGCGATGTGTAAAGTGTTCAGAATCCCTGCAGGCAGCTTTGGAGAGAGCGATGTGTGAAACTGTGAGAAAGAAGCCAAAAGTACTGTGGAAACGGAGAATAAGAGATTCAGGATCACGGAATGTCTGCTGAGGAATGCTGCTGGTTACAGAGCCAGCCTAAAAGAGAGGCTACGTGCAGTACAACCAGAAAGGCCAAAATAGCAGAGCTCCCCAAGCCCTTTGGAGATCTCATCTCACTGCCTTGTGCCCCAGATGCCAGATGTGGAATTAGGCTGCCCATCCTCTTTCTGGCCCCTATATCTCCCTTTTGGAATGGGAACATTTAGCCTATGCCCACTGTATACTGGACATATGTCACTCCCCTTGATAACTGTGTGAGTTCATATCCAAGAGTTTTGCCTTGCATTTCAGAGGAGACTTAGATTTTGGGTTTCGAGGCAACGTCTAAACTGTTAGGAATATTGGGACTCTTGACAATGGATTATGCATTTTGTTTGGTGAGATGGGCATGCATTATTGGGGAAAAGGTGGAATGTTACGGTTTGTATATGACTTGTCCCCCAAAGTCTGTGCCTTAACATAGAAGCCAAGCAATTAGACTATGAGAACTATAGCCTAATCAGAGGATTGATCCATTTGATGGGTTCAAAATTTGAAGACTATTGTAGGGTAGTAACTGTATCCAGGTTGGGGCACTGAAGGTGTTGGGTCACTGAGGGCAGTCCCTTGGGAATCATATCTTCTCTCTTTTTGCTTCCCACCTGCTAGAAGCTGAATGATTTCACCCTTAAGCCATGATGTTCCACCTCACCTTGAACCCAGTAGTGGAACTGGCTGACCAAATCCTGAACTTCTGACACTGTGAGTCACAACAAACTTTTCCTCCTCTAAGGTGATCTTGTCAGGTGTTTTGGTCACAGTAATGAGAACATGACTAACATGTATAATATTTATTTCTGAAAATCTTAGATCTGCGGTTTTACACTTCTAATATAAGTTGAGGAATTTTTAGACATTCTTGTTTGAAATATTATCATGTATGTACCCCTTAGTTTCAACCTAAAAGCAAACATAAATTAGACTACTTTATATGATCTCAGAGTCTAAAGACACCTACGTTTTAAATTTTGGATCATTTTTTTACTATGATGTCAAGTCAGCAATCTTTTTTCTCCTACTGTCTAAACTTCCAGTAATTACCTCAATTACTTTTTTTATCTTACAGGCTTTTTTTAATCTTCTCAAACTCATGTTCAAGTTTCATGTGAACTCTGTTTTTCTGTACCTTCTTATACATAGCTGTGTATCTACTGTTCCAGTATGTTAACACTTTCATCTGTGCTGTTTGATCTATTTGTACTGGCTGATTATTTTCTCCACTTTAAGTCGTAGTTCTTTCATCTTTTGTTTCCTTGTCCTTTCAGGCTTTGTCATGTTATATTGGGTGGACATTTAGAATATAGTGCTGATCTAAATCACCTGTGAGACTGGACCTTCCTGTGGCATGTGAGCTTCTTGGGTTCAGATGCCTTCATCCTCTCTCTGTAGGAGTCAAATCCTTCCAGGCCCTCTGCCCTCTGAAAAACCCTTGTGACTGTTTTGCTAATCCTGTCCAAGGCTTTTGGTCCTCCACACAATGCTGCCAAAGGGGGTTTTCTGTTGGGAGGCTCTGGAGCTCACACTCTGTCCCTGAAACTCTCTGCAATTTCCCTGATACCCTGACCTAGTACTCTGGAGGTGACAGCACCCTTGAACTGGTCATCAGTTCATGGGTATGTGGAACTCTGCACCACAACCTAGAGAGCACCCCATCATATAATTTTCCCAGTTGATAACCATGGTCCATGCAACATTTGTAATCTATGGTTCAAACTAGAAACTCATGCATGACCGTAAATTAGACTATGATTTAAGTTTGGAGAACAAATGCAGTTTCTGTCAGTCCTTCATGGTCAACTTGTTAAGTCAAAAGTATATTCCATATTTTGAAGAATAACAAGGGATGATAGGAAGGGAGGAGAAGGGGAACTGTTGGAATTAAAATAAAGCAAGGTACACTCCAAGCAGTTATAAATGTCACTGTATATACTATAGCCAAATACATAAAAGAATGTTCTTCATAGGTATAAGAATTATGTCACTGTATTTAAGTTTTTTAGGAACAGTATGAACCCAGAAGAAAGGCAAGGGATCAGGGAATGGGGGGAGGGAGGCAGAGGGATGTGGAGGAGGGATATTGAACAAATTGTGCTGCTGAATTGTGTGCATCTAGGAATATGTGACAACTAATCCCAATATTATGTAAAACTGTAATACACTAATAAAAATAAAATTTAAAAAATATATTCGAGTGAGATAGTCTGTTTGTATAATGAATGCATGATATTTAGACATACAAGCTAATGCATTCTCAGATTTTACCCATGTTGATTATGTAAGACTTACATATTACAGAAAACTGTTTTATCTAAAAACCTTTTTCTACGTTTTGCAAATTTATTTATTTTTTGGCAATCATGTTTCGTTTGTTTGTTTGGTACCAGAGATTGAACCCAGGAGCACTTAACCACTGAGCCACATCCCTAGCCCCCCAGCCCCACCTGTTTTTTAATTTGAGACAGGGTCTCCCCAAGTTGCTGTAGCTGGTTTGAACTTATAATCCTTCTTCCTCAGCCTCTGAGTTGCTGGGATTATGGATGTGAACCACCAAGTCCTGCTCCAATTACATTAACAACCCAAAAGCAGTAGAAGTATATAAAAACCATGTGATCTGTACATGAAACTGAGTGTCTAGAGGCAAGAAGCAAATTAAGGATAACAACTATGAAAATAGATTTTTGCTAGTATCTGGAAGGAAACTATAAAAAGTAGATTTTAAAATAGATTTAAATTTTTTACAAAATCTAGAAACCAACATAATAATTTCACACTATATTACTTAAGTACTTGACACAGTTCCATGAGACTATTTTCACCTCTTTTTTTAATAGTATTATTTATCCCTTCTTCATGTGAAAGTAATTATCTTCATAATACACTCTTAATAGGAGTACGGAAATATTCTAACTCATTTTCTGACATGGTTGATATTTATTATGATGATCACTGTTATTGAGGGTTTAGAAAAAGTAGTTTCTGCTTGAGAACTTTGTTACCAATGCCATATGAAATTGTTCTGTTTTTGTCAACTGTTCTAAAATTTTGTACACGTCTGTTTTAAAATGAAGTAGAATATTTCACACTGGCTGCATGCTTTTCCACTATCTCTTCTTTTCTATCTATTACTACCTATGTGTGCCACAGAAAAATTTGAAATGTGTCACGATACAATTCCAACAGTGGTTGGCAGGAGTGTTCCATGAGTCTCTAGAAAACCAAGGCCACAAGCAATATTGACTCCAAGCAATAGCATTGCTGAAAAACTGCTGAAATTATTTCTGCAAACTCAAACTATAACTGACATGCTAGAGAATCCCAGTTGACATTAGAAGACACTGTCCCACCTTACTGCAGTTAAAATTGACTTTTTTTTTCTAATTTACAAATGCATTTGATTCTGAGAAGACATCAGTTAGATTCCCTCTCAGGATTTTGTATGAGATCCATGGAAATAAGGAATTCCAAAATTTAAGTTTTATTTGGTTTTGATTAAATTTGCCTCTGCATTTACATTAGATGTTGTAGAAAAGAAAAATACTAACAATAATACAGTAAATATGCCCTAGTCAGTACAATCAAAAGTGAATGAATAAATATTCTGAAAGCAGAAAAAAAATTCCTCTGAACTGCTGATATGTCCTGTTAATGCTCCGCTCACAACCAATCATAAGTTTCTATGCAGTAAATCCCCCAGGAGGGCCTTTGGGGAAATACTCATTGCTTCTGTCCCTTACAGTTAAGCATATGAAGATTTCCTCCCCTGTACCTTGAATTCTACTAAAAATACAAGGAAATTGAAGAGGTCCAAAAAAAAGAATTCACTAATACATTAGCTTATTGTTCTTGAAAGCATTTATATGTTGCATAGATTGCAAGAAAAATAATTCCAGTGTTGAATCTAGACAGACATATTCTGCCTATTATAATAATATATTTTTAATTCTAATTGAAAATCTATTATCACCTCTGACACTTCATTACACACATTGAGAGAATGAAAACATACTTCCAATTTATCTCCAGGTCATGAATTCTAAATTGTATGACCAAAGTACTGAGATACGATGACAAAACAATTTTGTTACACAAAAATAACTCTTTAAAACTCATTGATATTCAATTTCAATATTTGAACATTGAGTCAATGATATGTCTATGAAGAATGCTACAATTATATTTTATATTCTAATGAAGGTCTTCTTATCCCTGCAAAATTTCTGAGAAAACTGAAAATAAATGATGAAACCAAGTATGTGCTTAAAATGATGCCGCTTCTTTCATAAGAATTGTCAGAGCACAAAGAAGCAGAAAAGTCATATATTAGTAAGTATTTTAAGGAACTGAGTTTTATCATGAAAGAAAAAACAGCTTTGATTTTATCTTTTTTACTCTCCCAAAGTCATAATGCCTACTTGTAGCCAGAAAACAGGTTTCTTTTAGAACAGATCGGAATTCTAAATGTTCATTCAATCAATACTGATTAAATTTACACTTTAACTGTAGTTTTTATGGGTTTTAGTGGAGTGTTTTTATTCTATATTTTCTCTGGATGGATCTATACAATAAGGATTGTTCTAATCTCATTTTGTGACAGACCAACTACTGCTGTGTAATTTTATTTTTCTCTCTCAAATATCTGTTTTTTTCCTAAATTTGTAACAAATAAAATTTTAATTTAAATGGCGTTAAAATTCTCAAATGCATCTTCAGTTGAGCACTTCCTTTGTCACTCCCCTCTGATGAGAGGTGCCATTTTTCTGTTTCAGTCAAACTGAATGATAAGAGCTCCATCTAACCATGTGTGAATTCCTGTGTCTATATGTCTCTGTCTTGTTAATGGACCTTAATAAGACGATTGGCTTTCTAATCATAGATGAGTTAGAATACTCATTAATGAGAACATTGTACCAGGCGCAAGATTAAAGTGTAGCTTAGCATCACGCTATAACATCTATTACAGAAGGTCACAGGCATCTGTAGAGGTGAATTTACCTAGCATTCATGATGTTGTAAATTCTGCTAAGAAAATCTGCTCTTTTCGCACTATATCCATCTATTTTCTCCATAGCTGTTTGTGATTGGTCGGTCACTCCTGGAGTTCTCCAAAGAATTTGATTTAAGTGAATGTCCAAATGAAGCAGGAGTTTTGGGATGAGGCCGGATTCTCTGCTCCCACTGGCTGGAGAATGTAGTTTGGACTGACTACAGGTTTCTGCAGCCAAAATAGCCTGCTTTTATTGTTTGCAGCTATCCCCAGTTAAAATCGGGAATTTGAGATGGCTGCAGATTTCTGCAGCGGAAATAGTGTTAGCAGCCACCCAGTGTGGTGTAGCGCTTGGTATGGCAGCACACCCTGGTAATCTGGTGGCAATATTATTCTGGGTTCTTTTTTCACGAATTTGAAGAATACAATTAATGAACAACCATGGCAGGGAAGGGGAAAACGAGTAGGATTTATTTAAGGAATGAAAGCAGAGTCTTTGCAATGCGGAGGGGCACCTGGAAGCAGGATACCCTCTTATGTGTGTTAGGCCATGGTTTATATTGGTTTTGGGTGTGAGCCTTGATTAAGATTCAAGTAAAACATACAATGAGAAAAGCACCAACATCATTGGTTAAATCCTACGTAAAACAGGCGTTGAAATTGAGCACTAATGTCATTGGTTAAAATCTATGCAAAACAGGTTGCAAATGATCCTAATTCCAGTATGTGTCCACCCCACTTCTTAGTTGTCCTGCCTGTGGGACAATAGAGTTGCTCCTACCTGAGGTGAGCCTCATGGTCTTTTGCATTTGAAGGGCCTGAGCAAGACCCTTAATCTCTCTCTTCCTGTTAGTTTCCTGGTATAATTGAATTTGGCCCATTGTCCTGACTACCTAGCTATTTTTTTTTAAAGAGAGAGGCTCAGTGAGAGAGAGAGAGAAAGAGAGAATCAATTTTATTTAGTTTTTCATGTGGCTTTCTTTGCTCCGACACTTAATTCTGTATGTGGTACTTGGGTTCAAACCCATGAACTTATGCATGCCAGGCAAGTGCCATAACCACTGAGCCACTGCTCCAGCCCCACTACCTAACCATTTTATTATCTATCCTAATCTCAATCAGAAGTGGTTCTGAATATTAGCTATATATGATACCTACCTAAAGGCCAGTGGGCACCCCTAAAATTTTTTTGTTTAAGCACCACAAAGCAAAATGTGACATTGGAAACCATTGGCGCTTAGAAATAAGAGTCCAGCCCTTATATAACTACTTCAAATAAAATTGGAGTTAAAAGTAGGAAGTCTATGGATAGTATGAGAAAAGAGAGTCAAAATCTGAAGTATACCAGCATTTGATTCACCCCCATGTTTCACAAAAGCACATGTTCTCCTATTCTAATATCTTGATGCCAGGTAATAAGGTACTCTGGTTATGAGTGCAGGACAGAGTATGTTATCAGTATTTTAGTAATTTCTAGCTACTCCTTACATCTTTCATGATAGGAACACGTAACACATCTGCCCACAGGGAAATCAGCTGCCAGTTAGCTACAGGCGGTCTCCAAAGATGACAATTATAAAGTTATGGAGAGCCTAGGATCACCTGAAGATAAAAGACTCAAGGTTGATTCTTAAATCTATGAAGATCTTTATAAAATATAACATATAAACAGGATAACATGCTTTCACCCCTTCATGTTTCTTTGCGTGAGTAAAACATTTTCCAAGATGTCCTAAGTTTGCAGACAGGATTACCTTGGGTAAAACAAACAAAATATGTTCTCAAAACATGCAACCATGAGAAACAAAAAGTCTGGTGATCCATTTTTAGAACAAAGTATTAACCTTATATATAAAGTTACTTGGTAAGTAAGGAAAGCCAAAGGTCAAGCAGAGTGGAAAGTTATAAGCAGTTAGCACTGGCATGTGACAAATTCACAGCCCTTTGACTTACAGGGTGTAAAAAACAGAAAGAAAAAAAAACAAAACAAAACAGGTGTTGGGCACCAAATGTTCAGGCAAGGATTTTTTTTTTTTAATCGGTGGCTCTCAGGCTACATTCACCTGCACTGCCACAGTAAGGGTGGGCAGGGGAAGTGGCATACTGCCTCCACTGGGCAGCGACTTTATAGTCAGGGGTGGTCAGAGGAAGTTTGGGGGCCTTGTCCTTCAGGGATTGGCTGGTGACTCCATCAATCATTGGGTGATTGCGAGATGTCATTGGGGGCTTGTCTGCTGGCGTCTGATTGGTTGTTCATTTCGTGCTCAGACTGCCTGATGCCCTGCCACCAGCCACCTGGAATCTAACTAACATCCCAACCTGTTTGGAATACAGGGCATCAATTTCCATCTGGCTACTTCCTGCTTTTTATAGGGCATTGCGAGGGAAGTTGGTTTGTCAGTAGGAAGGGAGCTGTAAGGTTGCAAGAGCATTAGGTTGTATGTTACTCCAGCAACCTCACTCATGAGGTTTCGGGCGAGCCTGAGGAGACAGGAAGCAATTCTTAGAAGGTGTCTTATCACTAATACGCGTAAGGATGGGGGTCAGCCAGCTGACAAGAGTGGATTTTCATCATCCTGGTCAAGGGTCATTTGACTGTTGCTGCCTAAGTCTCTCACTCAGATGCCTGAGTGTTCTGACATTTTTCTCAATCAGCCCAGTTTCACTGATGCAGCATTCCTCTGTAAGGAGATTTAGTGCTCAGTGGTTCTGGAAGAAAACTTGGGCAACAGATGTTATTTGTCTTTGTAGGGAGGCCAGGAAAGCAGCTGCTGCCTCCACTGCCTCTTGGAGTTGCATCCTAGGGAGGGGATTCTGAGCAAACCAGTTTAGGGGAACCCTCTCTAAAGGTGGCATTTAGCTTTTAAGCAGGCTCCTCAAGTAATGTTTAAAAAGAGCCAATGCCTTTGTTGTTAAATGTCCATGTAGGACTGAGTTTTCTTTATACGTTCCGGCCAGACATTTAAGACCAACTTAATCAAAATTGATCTTGGTCCTATCTATTGCTACAAGTCAGCTGAGATTTGTCAGGGTCATCTTGAGGAACTTGTGAAAGGCCTCTTGACTCTTTTACAGTTGTGCCATCTGCCAGGATAGAGCAGGGTCTTGCTGACCACATGTGGCTTTGCTTGGAAGCATCAGGAACACTGCCCATGAATAATCATCCTCTTTGCAGAATGTGCACTGGTTGACTGTCTGTTCTCTAGGGTCACTTGATCCCCCTGATCGGGAGGTCATGTTACCCAGGGTTTCCAAGGCTATAGAGAAGTTCCATTGTCCCCTGAGTTTTGCTGACCTCTAACAGGGCATGGGCCAAACTATTGACTATTTCCTTAACCCTTTAACTATCTTCACTTTGGTAATCTGGTTTTGGTATTAAACATCCAGCAGGCCAGTTTCACCAGTCTTAAAGTGGAAATACTATGTTACAGCTTTATAGTTACCCGTTATATTTAATAACAGTACAAATCAGCATTAGATTTTATCTGTCCTGTAGGTGATGGTGTGTCTTAACTCAGGTTTTTCTGTTAGAAGCAGTACTTCTGCAAAACAATAATAAGCAACAGTTTTAGATATAGAGGGGATGAGGAGGGGAGGGTTTGGAGTAGGAGGAGCCATAGCTGTAGGGGGCGGGACTATAGCTGTGGGAGGGAGGAGAAGAGGATTGATGTAAGTAAGTG
>PVKS010035011.1:0-20402 GCA_004027875.1 Aplodontia rufa
CTCTCAGTCCCTCAGTTTCTTTCACATAGTGTTTAGTGAGACCAAAAGCAGCTCCTTTAATGTGTAAATGTCCCACAGGAGAGGGGAGCCCAGAGCTGGTAGAGGAATGTGCCCACAGTCAAGCAGCTAGTGAGTGGCCCCTCTCTGTTAGAAGTGCAGGTCCTGCCCCCTCCACAGAGCAGTCAGAAGGTTCTGAGGCTCAGTGCAGCTGAACATAGTCTCGACTCTAAGAATCAAATTCATGGGATTCAGCATGAGGGTCAACTGATGTGCCCAGAGTATGGCACCGAGCGAGTGGGGTCACGAGCTGGGGAATCCAAGCTTAGTTCTGGCGACTCTAGAGTCCCTGTGTTGGGCCACCCTTGTCTTAGAATGAAGACAACCTTTTCTCAAGGACAGCTGGTATTTCAGCCTTTTAGCCATAAGGCCAGTAGGGGGGAAATTTAGCTTCTACTTTAAGTCAGATTTTTGTCTGGATTCTTTTTATTCTCACTATAATATGAAATATCTTAACTTCAAGCAGTTTGGGGCTCTGGGGACAAGCAGTAGATGCTTTCCCCTGATTAAATTGGAATCACTGTGTAAATGGGCTTTCCAGAGATTGTCTTCTGGAATTCCTAAAGTGCTCTCAGGTTGGTGTCATGTGTAGAGAAAATGCTCCAAGCTATCGATCACAGAAGCTCAACTTCCACTCGGGATTTCCACAGCAAGGCGATTTCACCCCAGATGGGATCACCAGTTGCTTTTCACATTCTTCATTCCTTTGCCAGTTTTCCAGATGCCGTTGGAAATTCATGCTGACCGTTTTTTTTTTCATTCCATTTTGAGTACTGAATATTTTCCTGTCACTACTTAACTGGCATGAATAAAATATTCCTTTTCAGGATGATGACTTTCAGATATTTCTTAAAGAAAAACAAAACATTCCAGTTGGTTAAATTTAGGAGGCCTGTTATAAATTCTTATAGTACTCACCGGTGAATTAGAGAATAGGAATTCTCTCTTCCCTTCAGTGCCGGATAGAGTGCCTTGTAATCACAAGCATAAATAAATATGGGTTACCACCACTGAATCATTCAGGACTCAGAATGGGGTTTCCCCCTCAAAGTAACCAGGAATAAGTATACTAAATTTATAGGATGGCTACTATTATTAACAATCTAAGTTAAAATGGCCAAATGATCTGAAAAGAATATAAATAGTAAATTCATTTATTCATTTAGGAAATTTGCTGTTTTCATTGTGGTAAAATATATCTGTCATGAGATTTACTATCTCATCCATCATAAGTGCACAATTTGGTGGCCTTAAGTATACCATGTTGTTGTGCCACCATCTGCCACCACCCTTCTCCAGAACTTTATCATATTCCCAGAAACTCTGGACCCAAATGAACACTAGCTCCCCATTTCCCCTTCCCATTAGCCCCTGGCAGCCACCATTGGACTTCCTGTCTCTGTGACTTTGACTACTCAGGGGACCTCACATAAATGGACGCATACAGTATTTATAGTCTGTTTGTGACTGGCTTATTTCACTTAGCAGAATGTCCTCAAGGTTCATCCAAGTTGTATCACATATTAGAATTTCCTTCCTTTGTACACTCGTTATTGTTTTCATCATGTACAACATGCCATTTGAGATATGCGTACATTGTGGAGTGACTAATTTGAGCCAATTAGCATATGCCTTACTTCGCATACTTCTCTCTGTGTGTGTGTGTGTGTAGTGAGAACACTCAAAACCTACTCTCAGCAGTTTTCAGGAATACAGTACCGTTGCTGTTTGCTGTCATCACGATGTTGTATAATAGGTCTCTTGAACTTATTCCTTCTAACTGAAATGTTGTTTCCTTTGACTGACATTTTCCCAACCCTTTCCCCCTGCCAGCCCCTGGTAACTACCATTTTTTCTTTTTTTACTTCTATGAGTTCAACTTTTCAAGAGAAATGAATTCCATTTTAAGGCTCTTTGTAAGTGTTAAGTGATTATGCTAGACCAAAACATTTCAAGCAAGACACTCATAGTGTTAGTAAGGAAGAAAACTTGGAAGTCTCAATAACAGCAATAAAATTTGAAAAATAATGAATTTCACAAGAGAGAGAAGGTGAAGAAAAACTAAGACATGGCAAGCATTTATATAATCACCATGTGGCCTCATGATCTAAGTGAGTTGGGTCCAGAGATTTTTTTTTTTTCCTACCGTAGGACATTGAGCCAGTAAGTGGTCAAGTTGGGGCTCAGACTCAGGTCTGGGAAGATATTCCTCTGCATTCTGTAAACTGTCATGTGGATACCATGCCCTTAATTCCACCCTGTCCGGGGGCAGACACAGGCAAGTGTGAGAACAGAGCCAAAGCTTGGGGGAGTCCAGCTTTAGAGGCAGGGGTGATGGACAGCACATTCATGGTGGACCAGAAGCACCTCCAAGGCAGACAGCAGGGTTTTCGTAAAGGGTGGGAAGTGGAGGGCAACAATATATTTTCCCTCTCAGCTTTTCACTTCTGGCACCAAATTTGTGTGGGGGTTTTCCCTCCCATTAAGTAATTCTCCAACTCTTGGGACACCAACTGGGAGTTAAACGGTTCAGTTGAGACACTAGATGAGTCAGCGCAGACTGCACTGGTGAAGGACTCAGTCCCACAAGACTGCCCCTTCTTCAGGCCCCAGCCACAAGGTGCAGGCTGTGATCTGTCCTTCTGATCAGCAGCTATAGATCCAGGATTCTCACGCCCTCCTCAGTTTAGAATCAGTTTAGATCATTTGCTGTAAGGCACACAGAACTTAGGGAAGCGCTTTACTTCTGTTTACTGGTTTACTATTAAGGCATGCAGCTCAGTAGGAGAGAGAAATAGGGCAAGGCTAGGGGTGGGGACAGAGCTTCCATGCCTTCCCAAAGCTGGACACCCTGCTCCCCATGTGTTTATCACCTGGATCTGGACTCTTTCACTTCGGGTTTTTATGGAGGCCTGGTTATGTGGGCGTGATTGATTAACCCACCAGCCATTGGTGATGGATTCCACCCCCAGCCACTCCTCTCTCATAATGTGATTGGTTATCTGGCAAAGTTGAGTCATCTCATTAGCATAAGCCTAGGTGAGGTTCAGAGGGACTTAAGGTGAACAATCAAAGATGCTCTTCTCCCTTCTGCCATTGGGGTGGGGGGGTGCTTAGGAGGCTATGCCAGGAGCTCTTTGCCAGGGGCGAAGATCAAAGGTACATTTCTAATTGTGCTGTCCATGGGAGATGGTAGGGAGGTGATCAGGTAGGGGGCATGATGGATATGTGAAGGAATGAGCAGGAAATGAGGTTTGAAATGTAGATGGGCTTGGTTCATAGTGGCTCTTGAGTTCTAGGCTGAAATGGATATAATGTTGGTGACAAACTGTTAGAATATCCAGAATGTGATATCTAAGCAGAGCTGGAAACAGACCTGGGTATTGGTCAAGGGGTTGGAGGCGAAGGGCCTCTGGAAAGTTGGAAGGTGGCCCAAGAGTCACAGCCAGGTGTGGCAGGATTGCAGAGAATGGCTGCTGTCCACCAGGAGCGGGGAGCAGGGAGGGCTGGGCTTTGTTGTTTCTCCAGATCAACTCTCACACAGGTGGCACAGCACCTCTCCAATTTGGGGAACAATTTATAAATGCTTTAAAAAAGAGAGAGAGAGAAGGACAGAGAGAGAGAGAGAGAGAAAGAGAGAGAGAGAATCAATTTTTATTGAGTTTTTTCACATGGCTTTCTTTGCTCTGACACTTAGTTGTGTTCGTGGGTGCTGGGGTTTGAACCATATGGGCAAGCACCATAACCACCGAGCCACCACTCCAGCCCTTGTAGCTGCTTCTTGACAGCAGATGGAATAGTTATAGTTATTGAAATATATAGCACTCTGCTTTAGATTTTGTTCTAAGTGCTTTACAAATACTGAACCCCCATGGTCACTGTGTATGGTGTGGTTTTTGCTACTATTCCGCTTTACAGGTGATGAAGGTTTGAATGCACCAGGTCCTGCATTTTTTTTTTTTAAAGAGAGAGAGGGACAGTAAGAGAGAGAGAGAATCAGTTTTTTATTCAGTTTCTCATGTGGCTTTTGTTGCTCTGACACTTCATTGTGTACATGGTGCTGGGGTTTGAACTTGTGTCCTTGCGCATGCCAGGCATGTGTAGTAACCGCTGAGCCACCTCTCCAGGCCTGGATCTGCACTTATTTAATCTTTACTAAATTCAGGTGTAACTCCTTATGGTATTGATAGTACATTCGACATCCAAGCTTAAGTGTATTTCTCTGAATTTTATTTGTCTTTCTTCCTAAATTAAAGTGATTATGGTATTAGTTGACTCCTTAAGCCACACAGTGGAAGTGTCCTGTAAAAATCCAGGATGTGATATGTGAGGGAGTTTTATAGGGATTGGGTGGGAGTTGCCCGGCCATGAGAATGAGAGCTGTTGGAACGGGAAGGACCAAAGGGATCCTCTCCTACTAAATTTTAATCCAACTCCTTCTGCACAGGCAGGGAGAAATGCAAGAAGACCAAGTGACTCACAAGGGCCACCTTGATAGGACTAGAAGTCGGGACTTCTGACTTCGCGTGCAGTGAGGGCTGTTCTGTTAGCTTTTGGAGACATTTTACCGTGGAGTAGTTGGTTGCTGCTGGGTGCTGTTGAGTTGTTTTCCTGTTCTTAGTGACAATGTGTTCAAATTCTGGGTCTTCCCACCAGAACTTTCATAAGTGGCTTTGACTTAATGTCCTCTTTGCGGTGTGTGGGGCAGGGCAGCTAGCTCTCCACAGGGGAAAGCTTTTCTCCAGGCCCGGTGGAGCAGGGGCTGTGGAGATGGTATCCGACCTCTTTTCTGGTTTCTTCTTATCCCTACTTCCGATCCAGGCCTTGGCTGAGTAGATTCTTGCAACATCTTAATCAAGCACTTAAGGTCTCTGAGTTAAGATCAACAGTGTAGTGTTGGCTCCTCCTTTCCTGGCTCTAGGGCTGGGCTTTTTCTTTCTGCAGCTGTTGGGGGCTCAGCTGAGCAGGTCAAGTCATGAAGGCTCCCGCTGCTGGCAGGGACAGGCCCCTTGCCAAGTGCGTGGAAGTCCCACCACATGCCTTTCCTGAGGTTTGGATCTTTAACTCAAGATCATCCCTAGGAACTGAAGTATGGGCCTAAGAAGAGGCAGATTTGATGCAGCATCTCCGTGTTTGGCCTGCAGCTGTGTTTGTGTGATTTGAAAACAATTTTTCTCTCATCTCAACTGTGCCCTGTCAGTGGACCCAGCTCATCTGCAGCCATCGGTAATCTCCGTTTTAATTAATCTTTCAAAGAAGCAGATTAAGTTGATTGCTTCACAAGCTGAGTTTTGGTGACTGTACCTTTCAGCTGCCTTACAGAAGTGATTAAAATAAGAATTTTTATGTGAGCTTTGGTGCCCAGTTAAGATTATTTTTGGATCTCATCTCAATGGTTTATTTCCATCTTGTGCCTGTTTTTAGCATAAGAATGGAAAATGAGGAGCGGGGCTGCTTTTTATCTCACTGTGGGTATGCTTTTCTTTCAGACACTGGGGTGGGGGGCATGGTCTTGGCTCCTCCTATCCGCTTTGTTGATAGACAGACACTGCCTGCTGGGCCTTCCCAGAGAGCCAGGCTGAATCGCTAACCTTACCTTTTTCAGACCTGCCTTCTCTTTACAGTTATCTTTGCAGATAACACCCTTTATTTCCTACTTATCCAAGCCAAGGTCCTGCATCCACTATCAGGATCTAACTCTAGCACTGAATTTAACTGACTATGTTGGAAACATCTGTCTGCCTGTGGATTTCTCTAGTTCCTTCTTGGGGGAAAGAAAGTGCTTCAGCCACCTTGTGCCCCCAGGACCTAGGTCAGTGCCTGGCACACTGGAAACACTCAGGGAGGGTTTCTTGAGTGAGTGGATCTTTCTTAAGTGTATGGAAAAGTTGAACATAGGATGAATGTTGCTCAGAGCCAAGGTGGAAAAAAAATGTTGGCCCACAGGTGTGTTTTGTTTGGCCTACACGCTAAACTTTTTTCGAACCAACATATAAAAAATCAGGTAAATCCTGTCCACCTTCTCTTGAAACATTTTAAGACCCGGATGGTGCTGGAATCAAGGGCTGGGCTCCCTTCAGGAGAGCCTGTGATTTTTTTGCTATCTTTGGGTTCATTTTGCTCAATTAGACCCTAAAATAATTTGTGAAGCTGTCTACCCAGCACACACTTAGAATTGATTAAGGTTTTCATCATATCCATATAAAGTAAGAGAGAGAAAGGGAAAGAGAGAATCAGTTTTATTAGCTTTTCTTTGGACTTTTCATTGCTCCAACACTTTGTTGTGTACGTGGTGCTGGGGTTTGGACCTGGGTCCTTGTGCTTGTCAGGCAAGCACCGTAACTGCTGAGCCAGCGCTCCAGCCCCTTTTCATCATATCTTAAGAGTGGCAAAGGATGTTATTTCAGGTTGATTATAAATATTGGCATGTTTAAATAGGACAGTGACATCATTAGTTCAACTGTAACCAGCGGAATCTAAATGTCATGGAGATTTGATACCCATCATTATCCATTATCCATTATCCTAGAATAAGCTCTTTTAACCATTGGAATTTCTACTTCTTTCTTTCCTGTTTTGAATTCATATTCTATTCCTACAGAATTTTATCCTCTGATATACATACCTTTGCAAAAAATATGTATGTGAGTTTAAATTAAATTTCCTGTGGCTGTAATGATACAGACATTTAGAAGTTTCTTGTATTTAGGTATCATTGTGCCAGTGATTATTATATATTTGAATGAAAATATGATATATTTTGAAACTTATTGACTCCCATGAGAACCCCAAATGCACCCAGGCATGTGTATAAATGTAGTAATTTCAATGTTTAAATTACATGTATATGGTCATTTATGTCTGTAAGTTGGGGGAACTAGAGAGGAGTCAGGAGATGGGCAGCAGGGGAAAGGGGCAGATCCTGGACAAGGACTGGGTTTAAGCAACGCAGTCAAAACGTATGCATGTATGAATGTGAACCAACGACTCCCTTCATTATGTAAGACAATGCTGAACCAATTAAAAAAACTATATGGAAAGGAGAATGTGGAATTTACTGGGAAGTACACTGCCTAATGAAATGAATGTTTTCTCTCCCACCCCCAGCTGTTTCATGTGTCCCTGGTTGGATGGTTCTCATTGCTGCGATAAGAAAAAGTTCAGCATTAGCTCTTTTCCTTTTTTTGTGTTCTTACCAATGTAAGGGCAGAGAAACAGCATATACCGAATCAGCAGATGGGCAGGAATGACGTTGTGCAGGCCCTCATTTCCTTGAGCTCTCTTTGAGCTCAGTGCCGTGTGGTTTCTTCTGCCCTCGTCCTAGTTGTTGCCATCAGCCTCTTCCTGTCCAGCAGGCTGTTCTTGAGTGGAGGGAGCTTGCCCGGCCGGGTGGTGTATTAGAGTCGGCATGGGGGTGCGGTTGGGTGCTGTCAAACCATGCACATGTCTCTTGGAGGCTCAGTGGCCTAGAGGAACAGGAGGGGGTCCCCAGGTTCATTCAGGAGGGTAAAAAGTGAGGGTCATTGCTGGACAGCAAGTTCGCTGTGGACAGGAGCCATGTCATGGCTTGGTTTTGTTGGGGTGCCTCCTGGGACAGAATGCAGTGGTTTCTATTAGTGCTTAGTAATGTTTCAAATCTAGAAAGGACTACATCTGGGGCTGGGTGCATAGCTCAGTGGTAGAGAGCTTGCCTAGCACATGTGAGGCACCGGGTTTGATCTTCAGCACCACATAAAAATAAATACCATAAAGGTATCATGTCCTTCTACAACTAAAAAAAAATTTTAAGAAAGAACTACATCCTTAGTTTTCACATTTGTGAATTCATCTAGTTGCTAAAATTTATTGCCCTCCTCACACAGCACCGGAGGTAGATTTGAAGTCGTTGGTAGGTAGGAGCCAAGGGGAATTTGAGTTGCCAGGTGACGTGCCTGCCCTCAGCTGAGGCCAACAAGGAGATGTTCTGCATTCTTGCCTCAGCTCTCATACAGTAAACAAGGCTTTCTTTATGGGGTCTCTGTAGTGCTTTCTGTTGGCAATTTTGCTGTTCAGATGGCCCCAGCTGTACGGACTTTCCCATCTTATGATTTTTCAACTTTACAATGGTGTGAAAGTGACCTAGGCAGTCAAAATTGTACTTTGAGTCTGGGATTTTGATCTTTTCTGGGCTGGCAATGTTGAGCATGACCCTCTCTCACTAAGCTTGGCAGCGGCCGCGAGCTACAATGAAGTGTATTCAGTGCATTTTCAACTTACAATATTTTACATTTATGGCGGGTTTATCAGGACACAAACCATTGTGAGTCGAGGAGCGTGCATGGTGTTGATATGTTCCCAAGTGTGTTCCTAAGTACAGGAAGGCTGTGATAAGCCTTAACGAGAGAATCCACGTGTCACATCAGCCTCAGGCAGGCATGAGAAACAGTATTGGCCATAAGGTCAGTGTTAACAAAGAATGATGTGTATTGAACGAGCCATCTTTAAACATCAACACACACTGATCAAGGTTGTTATCAGCCAGTTGATGTGACCAGAGGCTCATAGGAACCTCATGCTGTATTCCCCCTAGGAGCCATGGCTCAGTGCCAGTTGATTCAGAGTTGGTCATGACTTGATGAGACATAACTACAACAAATGCTGAGACTTAAAGGCATGTGATTTCCACGTGGATGTTAGGACTTTAGGGATTTAAGAAATAACTTCAGGGTAATGTGTAGGTAGGTAGGTGTTCACTCAGAATTGGAAGGGAGTGAGTGTTTTGTTTTCACGACAGTCTTTGAAAGCAGTTTCCTTAGAATGATATCCATTAGTCAGTCTTTTAAGTTCATTCTAATGATGGGAAATGTGTTTGCTATTTATTTTTATTTTTTCCTGGTGCTGAGGATCAAACCTGGGACCTCGTTCATACTAAGCAGATGCTCTACCCCTGAGCTACCTACCCTGGCTCCACCTTTGCCATTTGAACTTCACCATGAACTTACTTTTGCAGTGTACTTCAAGTCCGAGCAGTCAGGTGGAGGGATGGGTAAAGGAAAGCATCCGAGTTACTCTTTTATTGTTTGACTAAAGCTTGTGTCAGTGGAAGATAAAAGGCCTCAGCAAAGACATACGGGCTTTGGAAGCTGCATAAGTCTCCTAATTTACATTCAAAGCCATATTTATTCTCTGATATCACATGGCCTCAGCTTTTTCTCTTAATAGCTGCTGGTCTAACAACCAGTAATCCCTCCTAAATAGAACTAAGATGTAATTGTCATGGTTGGAGACATTTAATTTTGGAGGAACAGAGTGTATTTGGAGATATGTCTTGTTCCCCTAAAATTCCCACTGTGGTCTCTGCATTTGCATGGTCAGAACCCATCACCTTCCCCGAAAGTCTGACATAGGTCTTCAAGAAATAAGGACTCCAGGGCTGGAGTGATGGCTCAGTGGTTATGGTGCTTGCCTGGCATGTGCAAGGACCCAGGTTTGAACCCAAGCACCACATACACAATTAAGTGCCGGTAAAGCAAAGGCTAGATGAAAAACTAAATAAAATTGATTCTCTCTCTCCCCCTCTCTCTTAAAACAAAAAAGAAAGAAAATTAAATAAGGACTCCATATTTCCTTCCTGTCTTCTTTCTGGGACAAATCTCATCTTTCCTAACATTGCTCTCCTCTTTGTAGGATGTTTTGTAGGCTTAGATCAGATGCCCCGTAGTAAATGATTCTCTTTCCTTTCCAATGATTCCTTTGTATGTTGTCTCCAGGCATAGTTACTTAATTAGTTTGGACCCCTACTTGTGCCTGGCATGTGCTGGGTGCCCTGGGTACAAAGACAGCCAGTGCTGCGCATGCCCTGGGGTCAAGGCTGCATACAAGACCTGGAGTGGGCACAGGGTGTGTGGGAGGGTTCTTTCCAGGAGCTTCAGAATCGAGGGGTCAGGCTGCCCTGGAGTTTGCCCTGGAGAGTAGGGGAGGAGGTGAGCTGGGCCTGCGATTTGAGGATGGGAAGGAATTGAGCACTTCGATGCGGGAGAGAGGACTTCCAGGCAGGTGGGTCAGCTTTGGACCTTGTGACACAGAGGGTGAAAGAAGAGGGGGACTGTTTTGAGGTTCAGACAAGAATAGGGGAGTGATGGGAGAGGACTCTGGAAACGGAATTGGGTTGTCAAGGATTTCACACCACACTTCGTAGTTTGGATTTTATCCCGTTGCTGGGGAGTTGAAGGAGAAACGTGATCAGCCTTTTTGTGTGTGTTTGAAGGACTACTTTGAAGCAACTGTTGGAAAGAATAAGATTGTGTCAGAGAGACCGAGTGAATTGCTGTGGAGTTGTGGCAGGGGGCAGTCAGGGGAGAGATGGGTGCCCGAGTGGAGAAGTAGGCTGGGACAGACGGAAGGTGTATTGTTGTGGGGGTCAAGTTTCCTTCTTTGGGATTGTTTTGGGTTTGGGAGCATCAGTCCTAGAGAGAAAGGCTGAGAGGTCTCACACTTGCATACTTGGGTAAAAGATGGTGCATCTGCTGAGAACGCGAGAAAGGCGAAGGGTTCTGAATTCCTGGAATTGCAGGGACCATGAGACCCCAGCCCAATGCTCGGGTGAACAGGTACTTCAGGTGAATGGTTATATTTTTCCGGGAGAAAGATAAGAAGCAAGGTAGCAAGGTAGTGTTTCTGTTGTTTGTTTGCTTCCCCCCCCCCCCGCATTATTTACTTAAGCAATTTACGCTGATCTGTTAGCAGAAAAGGAGCAGGAGTATGATGTGTAGAACAGAGAGGAAACAGCCCTAGGAGGGAGAAAAAACCCTAAGGGTTTGAGGACCAGCGTGAAATCAGATGCAGTGATGGGCTTGGGCTGGTGGAAGCCATCCCCGACTTGTCACCCACTCGCCATCCTGCACTGTGAATTGTCAGAGGCTTATGTGGACCTTGTTTAGCCCTTCACATGCATGGGCCCTTGGGCCAGTCCCCGCTTCGTGTCTATACCTTTCTTGTATAATGGTGATACTAGGTCCCATTTTTGTTAGTGAAGATTATATGGTGTTTCTCTGCCCAGTTCCTGGCATGGTGGGCACTCTAAACAGTTATCTCTCCAGTCATTATGTGGATAGATCTTAAATAATGACTGTAAATTTACAACTAAACAAGTCTGGGGATTCAGAACTGGCTTTCTAAGAGATGTATTTTTCATTTATGAAAGGGTACATTCTAGAATTTCTATGGCGAATGGGGATTGAAAACGTTCCTATTAGTGCATTTAAAAATATTTAATTGGGCTGGGGCTGTAGATTGGTGGTAGAACTCTTGCCTAGTGAGTGTGAGGCCCTGAATTGATCCCTAGCACCAGTGAGGGGAAAATTTTTAATTTGCAAAAATATAAAAATTTTAAAATAGCATTTTATTATTTATATGACTGTGATCCTGGCTTTTTGGGAGGCTGAGGCAGGAGCATTGAAAGTTTGAGGCCAGCCTAGGCAACTTAGGGAGAGTCTGTCTCAAAAAAAATTTTTTTAAAGGGGTGTAGCTCAGTGGTAGAGTGCCCTGAGTTCAATCCCCAGTACCACAAAAAATGAAACAAACAAAATATTAGTCTGTTATTAATAATGCCCTGTATTATAGTAGACTGTACAATATAGTCCTTTGAACTGTTAAGGTTTGTCTTTTTCCTTCAGCATTTCAACTGTTCCCCCAATGGGCCTCAGAGTAGGAGGAAAAGACCCCAGTGTTACTAGTGAGGACCTGAGACTTTCCCATGTCACAGAACAGGTCTCTCCCTGGCTTCCCAGTTTATGGTGTCCTGTGGCAGGTGGTGGCATTGGGGCCGACTGAAAACTTCCCCTTTGCTTTTGAAAAAAAGGACCCCCCCAAAACAAAGGCATGTAGTTACTTGAGTTTTTAAAGAGCAGAAAACTGAGGAAGCAACTGATAATTGAGCAGATCCAGAATTTTACCTAACCCATTATATCCCATTGTGCTATATATAGGACATCCAAAAAATTGCTCCATGTATGTTTTTATAGCTGTCCTACATCGAGGATGTTGGAACGTAATGGGTTAATGGCTTCAGGGATTATACAGGTGCATCTAATTCTTTTTGGAAATACGGTGCACCTGATAAATAGGCACACCTTTAATTAGTTGCAGAGATTTGGGCAAGTCTAGGAAAGCTAAGAGAGAAGACTGTTATTGTGAAGTATTGCGCAGGGCCACACTAGATAGGGTCACACTTTGCTTTGTTACTTTGTTTTGCAGCGCTGAACTCAGGGCCTCACGCACGCTAGGCAAGTGCTCCACTACTGAGCTACGTCCCAGCCCCTGGGTTGTCCTTGGTATAAACTTCCTGTGAAAGTTAAGATCATGGAGTTTTGGAATATAAGGGATCTTAGAGATCAAATTTTTAATTACAGTTACCAAGGGAACTATTTCTGAGCATTGGTCCATTTCCCTTGTATTTTCACTGATAAAGGACAAAGCTAGCTGCCACTCAGAGCTTCAGTGCTGGGGGTATCTTCATGGGCACTGCATATCGCATTGATTTAAGCCTAGCCCAAAGCAAATATGATTTAGCCTGTGCTGTATTACGGGTAGTTGTGTGGTTTCTGTTGGGCCTTTTGAAACAATGCAAAAAGATGCCCCCACTACACCCTTTGGGGACATGCACAGCTAGCTGCAGTCCAGCCAGCTCATGTTGTAGCCCTAAAATGTTGAAGTCACCTCTCCAAGGTCAGAATGTCTAGTGCAGATTTAGTGCTGGGAAAACTGTTGCTTCAAATGGTGCCATGTTCCTTGGAGAAAACACCATGATGGGGCTGTAATACACACTATTTTTATGTTCAGCCCAGAGGCAGGCAATGCACTAGCAACAAAACTCCACAGTTTGCTTGGACTGTATATCGACCCATGTGGTCACAGTCCTAAGAAACTCTCCTAAAAAATTAGCCACAGTCTGTCAGCTCCAAGCACAGTACAATTAACACCTGTGATTGTCTTGCTCTTCGAGTGTCTGAGTGTCAAAACCTCATTAATAGAGACCCCTTATAAATTTGGAACTCCTAGTGAAGAT
This sequence comes from Aplodontia rufa, assembly GCA_004027875.1. Lineage (NCBI taxonomy): Eukaryota > Metazoa > Chordata > Mammalia > Rodentia > Aplodontiidae > Aplodontia > Aplodontia rufa. Next base: position 13,103 of record PVKS010035011.1, read on the forward strand.
CAACAGGGGCTGGAGAAGTTTGCTGGAGACGGTGTCTATGCAAAAGCATCAAGTGTTGTAGTCATATTGTTTAACCTCCTTACAAGAACAAACACTTACCCTTAATCTTTGCATGTGCAGTTAAGTGTTTATTACAAGGAATTCTTATCAGGACCAACAAGACTCCTGGTTAGCAATAATTTGCCAGACCTTTAAAGTTGTTTATAAATTTCAAAGCTTTATTTAAACTGCATTTCTCTGTGAATGCTTTGAAATCCAGAGAGGAAAGGGCGAATGATATGGTGTCTGACTTGTTTGTACTAGCATGGTCAATCGTACTTGGCAAGGAAGAGATACTCAAGACTTATTTATCAAACGTATAATTGCATATGTGAATAAATTGAATGGCACTGGGGTTAGGGGCGAATTAGTTGGAAAAAACCAACTCATTGGGTTTCTCTGCGAGGGCCCTGTGGGCCAAGAGCATTCTTCCTAGCTCAGATCTGGGCTTCGCTCAGCCTGGCTTTCAGCATTCCTGACTGCTGACCGCCACCACTGAACAGCAGTCCTGCCTTGCTGTGACAAACCACAAAGCCCTTTCTTGCTTCCAGATACTTTTTGGGGAATCAGTTTCATCCCTGGTTAGCAACCATCATGTTTCATTAACACCGGAGAAATTCCAGATATTAAAAAGTGTAAAGAAAGGAAATGGTGAAATAAGTAGAAGAAAATGCAAGTTAGTACCTAGCATAAAAATGATTCGTTGATTTTAAGTTAAGCTTTTGGACACTCTGCAAAACCATGGTTCTAGCTCTACCCAGCATCCTCCTTTGCCACCTGCCTCCTCTAATCGTCCATTCTGTGTCCTCTTGTGTTGGGGTCTGACCTTTGCTTTACCAGGTGCCCTGGATCTTGTTGCTGTTTGCATAGGCTCCTTCGGGAAGGGAGGGCTGCCAGATTGTACATTGTTAAGCTTGAAAAACAGGGTGTCGACACGGGCTTCAGACGTTTCACATTGGTATCACCTGCCAATTATTCTAGATCCTTCAAAAGGCGCACGTGGAGGCTTTTCATTGCTATTGGCCAAATGTATGCCTCCGAAATCCAGGTGTGGCAATGAACGAGCTAATGTAGAGAGGCCGTGAGGGGGCGGGGTGAAGGCCTTTAAAAAAGAGGCTCCAGCAAGCAGTAAGGCGCTCTTGCACTTTCTGCTGGCTGTCCCGTCCCTGCTCCTTCGGGAGAGAGCTGTCGTGCTTTGCTGCTGGACGTGGTGTCCCTGCTCCTTTGGAAGATGAGCTCTTGTCAGCAGCCGAACCTGCCTGTGCTTTGCTCCTGAGCTTCCCAGCCTTCAGAACTGTGAGGAATTGCTGTCTATGTTTGTTCTGAAATGGAGTCTTGCAGCGTTGCCTTGTCTTGTTTGAGATTACTTAATGTTGGGCATTGTGTCGTAGCAGTACAAATGAACTTGTCTTGAAAGAGAGATGTAAAGTATGGATACATAAAAAGGAAAAGTAAAGTCTGGACCAAGAAAGACCGTTCCGGGTCTCCGGCCTGTGGTTTTTCTCATCCCCAGCCCGTCCCTCAGGTCAGAACCCGGCTGGACCGGGACCCTCTTGGGCTATTGTAATCCTTCCCTCGACTGCTCATCTCCTGGTTTCTCGTCCTCTTTGCACAGGTGATTGAGGCCAGCCAGAGTGGCTGGGTTGCAGACTGAGTCTCCAAAGGACAGGCTCTCCTCTCTTTAAAGAGGGCTCCTTCTGCAGGCTCCTCTCACTGTCAAGGGCTCTGCCTCTCCAGCCACCCCGCAGCACCCTGGCATTTCCCATTTGCCTTCTCCTTTCCCTTTGCCCCACTGCCTATAATCCCGTTTGGATGTCCCTGAACTCTGAAATGCTGCTCTAACATCCCTGGGTCACTCCTGTCCTTCTCCTGGCTAAACCTCTCAGCAGCTTTTCCTCAGCCTGGAGGTCGGAGCCCAGGCCCTGGAGTCTGCTGCCCAGGCCGGGATCAGGCTCTTAGAAAAATGGAGCTGGTGACACCTTCCAGAGAGGGAAAAGTCACCTGAGGGATGAAGGATGAGGGACAAGGTGCTGTAGGTTTGGTGGATGTTGGGTTCGTGCCCTCTTGGAGTCGAAGAATGAAACCGAGGGACACTGAGGCAAAAAACAGTTTGTTTTAAGAAAAGCATGAGGAAGCGGGCAGAATTCCCCCGGAGTGGGAGAAGGGGACAGAGCCGAAGAGGCAGCTAGGTTTGCCCTTTTTATATGACGTCTTCTCCTCAATTGGTCACTGCTTTCCTGCCCTCCCGTACCTAGGATATGGGCGCGGGGAATTCTGGTCAGGTCCAGGCCTTGATTCGTGCCTCAGGCACCAATAGCAAGACTGGCTCCTTCCTTAGCAGCAGGGAGCGTCTGCATCTGGACCCACCTTGCCAGACGCTTCTCACCAGCATTGGGGGATGTCAGGTTGATCTTAAAGGGGAAGAACCAGTTTCCCCTTGATTGACTTGAACATTCTGACTACTTTGACTGCCTAACTTTTTCCCCCTGTCTCAAAGGCACGGACCCAAGGTGCAGGTAAGATCACGCCACTGTGCTCCAGCTTAAATTTTCTGTGATTCACCATCGCTAGGAAAGAAAACCTTAGTAAATCGCCCATCCAGGCTTCCTTGGAACTCTTTCTTTCCTCATTGTCCCCCACCCCAGACTTCAAATTTCAGTCCCCCAAACTGTTTGTGGAAACCGTTTCCATCCCCCACTTCTTCCCCCCGTCCTATCTGCTTTGCTGTGTGACATCTTTGTGGTTTCTGACTTTGACCCTCTGTTCTCAAGCTTGCTCCTTCTTTACGTCATGGTAACACCTTCTTCTAGAAGGTTCCCCAAGGGCGGGAAGACAGGGAGTAGGCTGTGTTGCGTTGGCTTTCCCAGCTCTCGCCACACAGACAGGCATTGGAGATGTGAAGGAATTGCTGGCTGATGGACGTTAGGTCTCAGAGGATATTTAATGGCCATTTCCAGCTGTTGACCAGTGTCGTCCAAATCCATGGCTGTCTTGAGTGTTTCTCAGTGGTTCTTGTTCTAAGTGCCTTTTCCCAACGAACACATCTGGGAGAAAATAAAACTAGACTCCATCCGTGGGACCTGGTTTGCTGACTCTTGAGTTGTTGAGATGCCACCACTGTGATCCTAGGACGCATGCGGCATTTGACCGTGGAAATATTCAAACCAAAGACAGGCTCGTTCTGAGAGCTTGCTCCTGAGGATGGTGCTGGGTTCAGGGTCAGGTGGGTGTCACCGGAGCCGGAGCGAGCCCAGAGATAGGGACAGCTTCATTTCTCCACTCAGTTGTACCCATGGTTCCTGGTATATGACATGTCCTTACTCCTTGGCATTTTCCTGGAGTCATCCTTTTCAAGTAAAGTTGGTATCATTTTTCTCTTATGATCCTTGTCCCTTGCTTACTTTTCCCATTACTAATTCACTCAACTCATTTACTGCTTTCATAAACGTTTATTTAGTATTTTCCAGAGTGGGTTTCTGGGAGTGAGATGAACAAGACCCATGGTCCCTGTCATGGTGGATGGGGGCCCTCAAGGGATGCTGGGCTGCGGATGTGTACACAAGTAAGCCAGTCACTCTGTGTGGTAAATGGTAGGGAAAAAGAGGACCAACGTGGGTGGTCAGGAAGCTGTCTTGTGTGTTTAAGACTTTTTTTTTTTTTTTTTTTTTTTTTTTTTAGAGTGAGGGAGTGAGAGAGAACGAGGGAATCAATTTTATTATTTTAAATCTGGATTTTGTTTCTCCAACACATAGTTGTGTATGTGGTGCTGGGGTTCGAGGCCGGATGCATGCCAGGCAAGCTCTGCCAACACTCCAGCCCTGCTTGAGATCTTTTTTCATTTTTAAAAATAGTTTTTGTGAGGCACAGATTCACAGACCATGCAGTCCACTCACTTAAGGAGTACCATTTGATGATTTGGGGTCAGTCAGTAATGCTGTAAGATATATATATATATATCTAACAAAATTTGCCATTTTTAACAAATTTTTTAAAGGGAGAGAGGGACTGTGTGTGTGTGTGTGTGTGTGAGAGAGAAGTCTAAGAAGCAATTTTTATTTAGTTTTTCACGTGACTTTCATTCCTCTGACACTTTGTTGTGGACGTGGTGCTGGGGTTTGAACTCTCATACTCACGCATGCCAGGCAAGCGCTGTAACCACTGAGGTGCTGCTCTAGCCTGCCATTTTAACAATTTTAAGAATAGGATTTGGTGGCATTGTTTATACTCAGTGTTGTGCAACCATCATCGTTATTTCCAAAGCATTTCATTGTCCCAAATGGAAACTGTGTATCTGCTAAGTAATAATTGCCCCCTCCCTTTGCCTCCAGCCCCTGTAAACTTCTAGGCTTCTCTCTGACTCGGACTCTTACCTGTTCTAGGTACCTCAGAAGTGAAATCATGTAGAATTTGTTCTTTTAGGTCTGGCTTCTTTCTCTGCTGACATGTCTTCAAGGTTCATCCATGTTGTAGCCTATACCAGGACTTCCTTTCCACAGCTGAATAGTATTCCATTGTATGACACACAATGCATTTTGTTAATCTGTTACTTTAACTGTTAATGTGTATTTTTAATTTTCCTAGGGATTTCCCATAACTCTCATCAAGTTAACTTGCATGCCATATTGACCATAAGTATTTCTTGATAGATTGAATTTACTGACAGTTTTGAACAGGATGTTGGGGGTAACCAGCCAAAGATGCCATTTTCTGGTGTGTGTTTGTGTAACTCTGTGCTTTTCCTTGAGTGCGTATATTTGTGTCTTATCAGTGATGTCATCCAGTAGGTGGACTTGTTTGGAGAGAATGTGGAGATAGGAATTATGGGGCCTACCTCCTGTCCCCAGAACACTTAAAGGGAAAGCCAGTCTTACGGAAGCTGAATGTCGCCCTGATTTCCTCTCCAGGTCTGCAGAGACAGGCTCATAATTTGTCGTCCTGTAATCAATATGTCTTCATAGGGCCAAAGCAGTGCACAGGAGGGAAAGGAGTGATTCTCTGGAGGGCCGCTCCCTGGGGAAAGCGAATTGGTAATTTTTTGGTTGTTTCACCAATCAAAGGAGGACATGCGCTGTATGATAACGTGGTGGGGCAAACACACAGTTCTCCCTCAGCCAGAATGACACACAGTCAGTCCTGGGAACGGAGCAAAAGCAATTGTAGACCATGGGTGTAGCCTGAGCTTGGTGAGCCCAAGTTTTATCTTGAAAGATATTCTTCATTCTGTCCTTTTGAATCAGATTTAGTTTTTCATGTGGCTTTTTTTTTTTTTTTTTGAGAGAGAGGGACAGAGAGAGAATGAATGAATTTTATTTTTTCATGTGGCTTTGGTGTTCCGACCCTTAGTTGTGTACGTGGTGCTAGGGTTTGAACCCGCGCACTTGTGTATTCCAGGCAAGCACCACAACCACGGAGTCACTGCTCCAGCCCCTACTGTCCTTTTTAATTGATTATATTTGGCAAATCTCTATAATGTTTTTGCTTTTGGTCATCTTGAATTTGACTAATTACCAAAGGAGGCAGTTTGTTGTGGTGGCCTCTGGGTATCTATGACATTTCTAGAATGTGTCTGGTGAGCCTGCACCCTCTGGTCTTTACAGACCCCACCCCACATTGAAGCATGCACCCGAATCCGTTGAGCGTCCCTCATTCATTAGACTGCGAGCCCACCTCATGAGCTCCTCCTGCTTGCCTCTATCAGCTCATGGAGTGTTCGATGGGCCAGTCGAGTGATCCTCCTTGGGACCAGATGGCTGTGGCTGGCCTGTGTGTGTGTGTATGTGTTTTTTACTTTTTATGCTTGCGTTTTGATGCTGGGGATTGAACCAGGGCCTTGTGCATGCTAAGTACCAATACTCTTCCGCCAGCAGCACCCCAGCACGTAGCCTTCTGTGTCTGGTTTTCTCATTCCATGGGCATATCTGAGCATTGGCAGAATGCCAAGGACCTGAACTCAGAAGCTTCTGGCTTTGGTTTAAAAACAACTTAGGCATTACCTTAGAGCCTCTGACCGTGTGTACGTGGTGTGCGTTCGTGGTTGATCTGGTCTGGTAGCTGCCAGCTTGATGCTCATGTGCCCACAGCAGGGCCAGCAATGGGCCTTTGGTTTCGGTAGCTCACAGAGCAGAGGTGGGAGATGGCAGGCGTCCCTTCGATTGCCTTCACAAGATGCCTCTGTGTTGACCCCACTGTGTGATTTTCAGTAGAAATGTGTTGTGAATGCGTTCTAGTTTAGAGCGATGTTCTACCTGCCTATGAAGTTGATGCTAGTTACAGGAACAGGAATCAGAATAATGACTCTTAAAGAGAGGATAGAACATCTGCTGATGTTTTTGGATCAGTCTCACTTGGCGTTTGAGTCTGTCACTGTGGACCGGTGTCTCAGGATAAAATTGGTCAGAGAAACAGAAGACAGCACAGATGTGCTCCTTCCCACCCCTTGATGGCAGAGGGGTTTTTCTTTCATCGCAGTGATCATCTCTTGGCGTTTCCTGGGACCCTGCCTGCAGTGTGAGCTGGTGGCATGGGTAGCTGTGGATGGGGAGAGTGGTGGAGCCAGCAACTGCCTGCGTTCCCCGGCCAGCTCCTGCATACGTGTCACACCTCACTTTAGACATTAGAGAGAGGAGTGGAATCAGGACTGATGAAAACGAAGCCAATTGTGAGTTGTAGCAGATGCCTGGGGTGGATCTAACGAAACAGGCAGTGGCAACACGGGGGTGTTTAGCAATGAATTTTCCAGCCACCTCCCCCTCCCGTTCTCTTTGATGCATCTCTTGCTCATCCATGATTGGCCCTCCTGGGTTTTTTTTTCCTGTCCCTGGAAAGAGTTTGAGTGTCTTCCAACTCCCCTTCCTTAAACCTGCCTCATGATGGGGCTGAGATTTTTCTCCTTACTCACTCTGGGGCCAGTTCTGGGAACCTGAGTGTGGATCTGAGCAAAATGAGCATTCTGTAGAAGTTAGGCCTCTTTCCCTTTCCTGACAGGTGTATGTATTGTAGGATGATGGTGATGATGGTGGTGAAGAAGATGGTGTTGATGAAGGAGGTGATATTGGTGATAAAGAAGAAGATGGTGGTAGTGGTGATGGGGATGAGGATGAAGAAGATGGTGGTAGTGGTGATGGGGATGAGGATGAAGAAGATGGTGGTAGTGGTGATGGGGATGAGGATGAAGAAGATGGTGGTAGTGGTGATGGGGATGAGGATGAAGAAGATGGTGGTAGTGGTGATGGGGATGAGGATGAAGAAGATGGTGGTAGTG
>PVKS010035012.1:0-20413 GCA_004027875.1 Aplodontia rufa
ATGATAAAATAAGAAGGAACAAATATGCATATGCATGCATATCCATAAACCAATCAGCACAGCAAGGACACCAAAAAAAGGGAAAAAAATTTCTCAATGAAAAATGAAATTATTTCCACTGAAGTAAAAACTGTCAACAAGCCCAAATGTTCACAGCCTATGCCTGACTGATCTTGTTTTTGTTTCTTCTTGTGTTGTGTAAGAGAGAGCACGCTCAGAACTAGGAGTTGTTAAATCCTTCCCTTTTGTGTTGTTCCCCAAGCTGCCAGCTGGAGAGGTCTAAAATTGAAGCCCGTTGAAAGAGCTCTCAGCTTCCCCTCTTATCAATATAAGGTAGTCTGGAACTTCCAGGGTGGGGTTGCTGCAGAGTTCTTAATGGGAAGCTCCAGTGGCTGGGGCTTAGTTCTAATCAAGCCTGAGACTTTGTTGGGTGGTATCTGCTTTGGAGAGTCTAGATCAACATACCCCCACAGCTAGATAGCTACCAATTTTGGCTGGGTATCTGGATCTTTGGGGCCTCCCTAGAACTCTACTTATCAGATGGGGGAGCCACCCCTCCCCAATCCAGTGGCCCTCTCAGGCTCAGTTCCTGAGTATTATCCCTGAGTTTAATCATGTCCACCTGTTCAATTTCTGGGCCCTCTTCACTGGTCACATGAGCCACAAGACTCAAAGGGAAAGTGAGTTACACTCACCACCATATCTAGGTGCAATCTTCTCCATGCCCATTTCAATCATGTAGGCCACACTGTAGGTGCTTGCTGGGGCAGCTTGGCAATATTTGCTATGATCTCCTGGGCTCCTGCAGGTACAAGCTGCAAGCCTCTTCAGGATGACTCCCTGCCTCAGCTCTCTGCTTGCCAGTTGATAAACAGAGCATTTTTTCAAACACTTGCTCACTGTGCAGTCTCTGGGTCAGCTAAGTTCAGACTAGTTTTCTGTTGCATAGGTATTTCTGTGCCAAATTTATCCACTGTGTTTCTTTGTTTGTGTTCTCTCTCCCCTCTGTGGTAAGCTGGTAGTGCTGCCACTGGTTAGGTTCTAAAAGATTCTTTCTTGTCTTGCGTTCAATGCATCCAAATTTCTGGGTCCCTAAGAGTCTTTGACTGTCCCATATTGAATTTCAGTGAATTGCTTTTCACCTACTGAACTGAGATGCAGTATTCATGCTGCTTGAATCCAGAGCCATGGAGCACCTGGAAATGCAGGCTTCCTCTAATCTGCCTTCTTGAATCTCCTCCCAAATTTAAATGGTCTTATCCACAGGAGCTTAGATATAATATTCATATATCTTAAATTACTAAATAGTAGAAGGCAAAATTGGTTGGTCAAGCTCATGCATTTGAATTTTACACATATTCATTTAGTTACTGATGGTGGAGTACATGGTGGTTTAAGTGAAATCCATACGCAGAATTTCGGATGCTGGCTGTAGTCAGATATGGCTAATTATTACAATGTGTCCTTTATAACGAAGGAAATTTTTGGATCATACATTGCATTTAGTTGTCATGTCTTTTTTCTTCATTAATAATGAACAGTTCCAGACTTCCAATCACATTGACATTTCTGAAGAGTACAGACTCATTATTTTGTAGAGTGCCTCTCAATTGGGATTTTTTTAAATATTGTCTAACCATTAAACTCAAATTATGCATCTTTGGCAGGAATATTGCTCCAGTGTTGTGTGTTCTGCTCAGTGTATCATGCTAGAAGGAACATGATGTTGAATTGTCTCTTGACTAATGATGTTAACTATAGCCAATTGGCTAAGGTGCTGTAGTAGAAGTTCATTTCTTTCATTTCTTTCTTTCTTTCTTTTTTTAAGACAGAGGGAGAAAGTGAGAGAAAGAGAGAATCAATTTTTATTTATTTTTTTATCTGGCTTTTGCTTCTCTGACACTTAGTTGTGTATGTGGTGCTGGGTTTGAACCCAGGTCCTTGTGCATGCCAGGAAGTGCTTTAACAGCTGAGTCACTGCTCCAGCTCCAGAAGTTCATTTCTTTTTGTTTTAATTTTCTTTGTTGGGACTTACAAAGAAGACCACTAATTCACATTTGCTAAGGAGCTAGAGATAAAAAGCAAAATAAACAAACAAAAAACTCTAGAAAGTATTCCAGAAGAGATGATATATGAGAAAGTGCTATACAAACTGGAAAAACATTTAAATAAATATATGGGAATCATTATTCTTATCTTCAGCAATGATTCTACTTTTACATTTCCCAGGGAGAAAATGACTTCTTGTGTGAAAAGACAAGCCTCTCTTCTCTTTCATCTGAATTTTGTCAAGTAAAATAACCATGTAAAAGTAATAGCAATTCAAACTCCCTAGAGTGCCTCACTCAGAAAACCTTCAATTTTTCTCCGTCCTGTGATCTTGATCCACACCCCTCAATTCTACAGCTTGGTTCAATTATTTATATTCTGACTTTTAATGTCTCCTTCTATAAAAGAGAGAGCGAGGAAAAGAGAAGGGAGATATGTTGCAGAATAGTTGAGAAGAATAAATACAAAATACAATTCCCTTAGCATAATGTTTAGCAATGTTAATGTGAAAAGGAAGATAGCTTATTGTGGAAATGGCCCTCATCGGTATTCCCTGTGGGTCCCCATGAAGTGGGTAGGATAAGTATTCATTATTGTTTCCATGTTAGATATAATTATCTCTATGATCATATAAATCAAGCCATCCAGGCTGCTATGAGCTTTTGGGTTACCATTTTATTGTTTATTCTTCACATTGTAGCTATAACCTTGTGTTTTCTGTTTGAAGAACTCATTCACACTTAAATACATATACAGTTTTGTTTACATTTCTCACAGATTCCACTTAGATTTAAAAAACTGACCATGCAAAGGTAATAATACCCTTTATTTAATATCAATTAAATTATTAGGTTCTCATCATTTGTATTGAAAAGGAAGTTCCCAATAGCATGAAAGGTGACCTGGGTATAACTGCAAAACAAAGTCATATATCAGTGTTGTAAGCACTAGCAATAAACATTTCTCTAATCTGAATTCAGGGGCATTCTCACCAATCAGCCCGGTAGAATGCAAAGCAACATTTATTTTACCCAGCATAACCTTCACTTTGACCAGTGACCATAAAAACAACTGTGATTCATTCCACTGAAAAAATATTACTTGGAAAACCCTCTAGAGAGACAAATAAGTCAATTTCTCTGTTAGTTTTCTAATTGCAACTTTACTTTCTCCCCTGCCACTAAATTGGGAATTGAACCTCGGGGTGTTTTACCACTGACCTACATACCCAACACTTTTTATTTTTTGTTTAGAGACAGGATCTCACTTAGTTACCCAAGCTGGCCTCAAATTTGTTGTTATTACTAGCATGGGCCACTGCACCTGGCACAATTTCATTTTTACCAGACCTTTTTATCAGATCTAGATCACTAACTTTTGAATACCCTTATCAAAATGTATAAAAAAAAGTTTATACTTTGTCAATCATTTTCTTTGGTTATATGTTATACAGTTCAAAAATCAAAGAGAATTAGAACATTGCTAAGTAGCTAAGTTGCCTAATAATTTGGGGGAAAAAAGACCAAACTAATACGAAAGAATGCAAACACAAAGCTATAAAGGCAGGCAGAATTTTCTTGGTTTCAGGAAATCCAGGAGCAGGGTGATAAATTGACATAAACATAGTACTTGAGTTATCTTTCTCTCTCTCTCTCTCTCTTTCCCTCATTTTCAAAACTCATATTTTTTGTGGAAAAAACTAACACTTAATAAGAATGATAATGCAAATTTATTTTAAAATGCTAATTTTTACAACCTACTCTGAAGCACATCCTTTGGAACTATTTAAACTTGTCAGGAAGTATTTTAGATGTCAATTAAAGCATGTGAAGGAATACATTGGATTTTAAAATTCTTTTAGGGCGTAAACAAGCAGATTGTTTAAAAACATTAACCGTGTGAAGTCTTCCTATGTCCAATTTTTCTACAGTACTTCTCAGTCCATGCACTGGCATTCCACAGATGAAGAGCCATGGCAAATTATTTACTGTACATTAGTATTAACAACAGCCTCTGAGACTAATCAGATGCCTATAAAAAAGCATTTCTGGGGGCTGGAGCAGTGTGGCTCAGCAGTTTCGGCACTTGCCTGGCAAGCACGAGGACCCGGGTTCAAACCCCAGCACCACGTACACAACTGAGTATTGGAGCAACTAAAGCCATGTGAAAACTAAATAAAGTTGTTTCTCTCTTTCTCTGTCTCTCTCACTGTCCCTCTCTCTCTCTCTTTTTTTTTTTAAAGCATTTCTGTACTTGCATTCTGATCAGATAAAATAATGGTGGGTAAGAGAGTGGACTCTCTTTAGAGAAAGGAGGAAATAATGTATGTGGAACCAAGAATGAATGATTACTGTAAGTCCACCCAATTTTTTCAAATTGAACCAATGATGTTTTCTCCCCGTTTATTAGTCTTTACTCTTGAAATATCTGAGCTTATTTCTCCTCAATCTATTTTGACTTACTTTGCATATGACTCAGATGACTTGCCAACCGCCAAACCTGACTTTAATTTCATTCTCAACCAGGAATAAAATACAAGGAATCACCTATGAAAAACATGTAATAACATGAAGCCTTGCTCGTTAGCAAAACGCTCAATAGCTGAAACAACCGAAATATGGAAATTCAGGCTTGCAAATTTGCTTAACTGTAATTGAAATCCTTTAAGTAAAAAAATATGAACAAATCTCCTAAATTCCCATTCTCTCTCCCAAAACAATTACTTACAAACTTTTAAAAACCATACATAACTTGGGGCTGGAGAAGTGGCTTAGCAGTTTTGGCACTCTCCTGTCATACAGGACCCCAGCACCAAGTACACAATGAAGGGTTGGAACAACAAAGGCCACATGAGAAACTGAATAAAATTGATTCTCTCCTTCTCTCTCTCTCTCATTATCTTAAAAAAAAAAAACTAATTCCTTTTTTAAAATTGTGTTACACATTAATATAAAATTTACCATCTTAACCATTTTTACATGTATGGTTTAGTGTTAACTATATTCCACTCTGTACAACCAATCTCCAGAACTTTTACATCTTGTGAACATGAAACTTGAGACCAATTAGACAACAGCTTTCCATGTCCCTTTCCCTCAAGTCCCTGGTAACTACCATTTCACTTTCTGTCTCTATAAATTTGATTAGCTTAGACACCTCATATAAGTACAATCATATGGTCTTAGTCTTTTTGTGATTGGATTATGTCATTTAGCGCAATGTCCCCAAGTTTCATCCATGTGGTAACATGTGACAGGATTTTCTTCTTTTGAAGGTTGAATAATATTCCATTGTGTGTACATGTGTACATGTTCTTCATCTGTTCAGCCATTGATAGACACCTTGGTGGATTTCATATTTTGGCTGTTGTGAATAACGTGAGCTCAAGTACCAATATCTCTCTGACATAATGATTTCAACTTGCTTGATAGTTACCTAGTAGAGGAATTGTTAACTCATATGGTAATTCTATTTCTGGTGTTTTGAGGAATCTCCATACTAATTTCCCTAATGGCTATACTAATTTCCATTCCCACTAACAGTTCATGAGAGTTCCCCTTTCTGTTTTCTTGTCAGCATTCATTATTTTTTGTCTTTTTGGTAATAGCCATTCTAACTGAGATCAAATGATATCTCATTGTAGTATTGATTTGTATTTCTCCTAATGATTAGAGATTTTGAGAATTTTTTTTCTTATTCATTTTTTTCATATACTATTTATATATTCTCTTTTGGGAAATGTCTATTTGGGTCCATTCCCCATTTAAAAATTGAATTATTTATTTTTTGATGTTTCTACTATTGAGTTGTTCTAGAGCCATCTACATTCTAAAATTACTTCCTTGTCATATAAATAGTTTGCAAATATTTTCTTTTTGTAAGTCATCTCTTTGCTCTGTTGATTGCTTCTTTTGCTGTGTGGAAGTTTTCTAGTTGGGTGTAATCCCATTTGTCAATGTTTGTTTTTGCTGCCTGTGCATTTGGGGTCATATCCAAAAAGGAGAGAAAACAAAATAAAACAACAACAACAAAAAAATCGTTTGCCCAGATCAATATACAGAAATATTTTCCCTGAATTTTTTCTAGCAGTTTCATAGTTTGGGGGTCTTATATTCAAGTCTTTGATACATTTTGAGTTGATTTTTGTACATGGTGAAAGATAGTGGTATAGTTTCTCCTACATATGGATATCCATTTTCTAAGCAGCATTTATTGAAAAGATTTTTCTTTCTACAATGTATATACTTTTGTCAAAAATCAGTTGGCAGGGGCTGGAGTGGTGGCTTAGTGGTTAATGCGCTTGCCTGGCATGCGCAAGTACACAAGTTCAAACCCCAGCACCACGTACCCAAAGAAGTCTTGGAGCAACGAAAGCCACATGAAAAACTAAATAAAATTAATTCTCTCTCTCTCTCTCACTGTCCCTCTCTCTTAACAGCAACAACAAAAAAATCAGTTGGCTTTAAGTACATGGCTTTTTCTCTGGGTTTTTTATTCCACTGGTATATGTATCTGTTTTTTATTAGTACCATGCTCTTTGTGTTACTAGGATTGTGGTATGTTTTGAAATCAGCTATTATGATTCCAGCTTTGTTGTTTTGTTCAAGATTGCTTTGAATATTTGTACTCTTTTGTGGCTCTATATGAATTTTAGGTGTGTTTTTTGTTATTTCTGTTAATATGTCATTGGTATTTTGCTAAGAATTGCATTGAATTTAAATAGATCACTTGGGATAGTGTGAACATTGTGATAACATTAATTCTTCCAATCCATGAACATGGGATGTCCTTCCTTCTTTCTTGTGTCCTCTTCAATTTTTTAAATTAGTGTTTTATAATTTTCATTGTATAGATCATTCACTCCCTTAGTAAAGTGGTTAAGTTTATTCCTAGGATTGGGTGGGGCTTTTTTGTTTTGTTTTGTTTTGTTTTGTTTTGCTTGGAGATACTGTGAATGGAATTGCTTTCTTGACTTAATTCAGCAATTTCATTATTGATTTATGAAAAAAATACTAGATGTTTTATGTTGATTTTGTATCCTACTCCCTTAACGAATTTATCAGTTCTAGCAAAATTTTAATAGAGTCTTAAGGTTTTTCTGCATATAAAATCATGTATTCTACAAATGGATAATTTTACATTCTTGTTTCCTATTTAAATGTCTTAATTTCTTTCTCTTGCCCAATTGCTATGGCTAAGACAGAATAAGTGTTGTAATAGGGGACATCTTTGTTTTTTCCCTGAAATTAAAGGAAGCAATCTCAGCCCACCCAACATGGTGTAGGCTGTGAATTTGCCATATGTAACCCTTATGTTGTTGAGGTACATTCCTTATGTACCTATTTCTTGAGGGTTTTTATCCTGAGGGGATGTTGAATTTTGTCAAATGATTTTTCCTCATTTGTGAAATAATCAATAGTGTCTTCTCTTTGTTCTGTTGATATAATGTGTCACATTTATCTATTTGTATATATTGAAACATCTTTTCATTGCTTGGGAAAATTCCACTTGATCATTCATTCCACATAATCTTGTTTTTGTGCTAAAACAAAATATATTTATTTTAAAGAAAGAGGGACAGTGAGAGAGACAGAGAAAGAGAAATAATTTTATTTAATTTTTCACATGACCTTCATTGCTCCAACACTTAGTTGTGTATGTGGTGCTGGGGTTTGAACCTGGGTCCTCATGCTTGCCAGGCAAGCGCCAAAATCGCTGAGCCACCGCTCCAGCCCCACAAAACATATTTTTTTTATAAATTTGGTCAGGAAAGTAGGGCATGGTGATGCAACTCAGGAGGCTAAGATAGAAGGATTGCAATTTTGAGACCAGCCTCAGCAGCTTAGCAATGCTCTAATCTAAGCAATTTAGCCAGACCCTATCTCAAAAAAAAAAAAAAAAAAAGGCAGCGGGGGTGGAGACTGGGGATGTGGCTCAGTGGCTAAGTGTCCCTGGGTCAATCTCTGGTACAAAAACATTTTGGGGGGGTCAAGAAATGCATTGAATTTCTTTCTTTTCTTTTCTTTCTTTCTTTCTTTTTTTTTTTTTTTTTGATTCTGGGTTCGAAATATACTGTATTTCTCTGGAGGCAGCATATCACCTTGCTTTCTCATACATTTTGTATCCTATGTTTGTATTTGTGCATTTGGTGGGTCAGTTTCTTCTACCATGTTGTAGAGTGGCTATCATGGTAAAGGAATTTCTGCTAGCAATTTGTCTTAGAGGGTTGGTTGGATAATGATCTTTGGCTTTGAACCAGGTGAATGCTTTAGTGTAGTGACCACATAGCTTCTTCAGGCAAAATTAGCCATACCTGTGGGTCTCAGCAGCCTAGACCTCAGGGACTGTGGGATTGCACCTCCTGGGATACAGCTCCTGTAATCAGTAATCTTGTAAACAGCTGTTAGCACAGTGCACTCGTCTGCAGCAATGGATTACTCATCTGTTTGTGTGGGTCATAGGATGGCAGCGTCACCCTAATGGGCCCAGGAGGGTGCAGCATAGCATCCCTGTACTAAGGTTGGATGCCTGGCAGTGTCTGAACATCTCATGGAGGCCAGACCACACAAGACAGAGCATCTGTCAGTGTCTGAGGGCTACATGGGTAACTTCACAGGAACTCCAGGGGACAATCTGCCTAGTCACTTCCTGGAGCCAAGGGTGGGTGAGCATCTTCATTTTTTTTTTAAGAGGGGGAGAGAGAGAAATTTTATGTAGTTTTTCATCTGGCCTTTGTTTCTCTAACACTTAGTTGTGTGTGTGGTGCTGGGGTTTGAACCTAGGCCCTCGCACAGGCCAGGCAAGTGCTGCAACTGCTGAGCCACGACTCCAGCCCCTCAGCATCTGTTTCTGAGGGCCTCAGTAGGCCAAGTTTCTGATAATAGACTGCTTGCTTAATAGCTTCTTGGGCTCACTTGAAGGTAAGCAGTGTTACCTGGTTGATTCCTAGTTAACTAGCAAGCTAAATCACTCAGGAAAGTTTACTTTAGTTGGGGCTATTAATCTTCTTCCCAGAACAGACTGGACACACTCTAGGGCTGATGGTAGGTAGGTGAGGCTTCCCAGTACAGCAGGAAAATGGGTAGGGCCACCTGACTCTTTTCTTGGGGCCTCTACAGGCTCCAGATAGCTACCCAAATGCTACCTGGAATAATGGAGCATGGGGTTGGACTTCTTGGCTCAATTTCAGGGCTGGATCAGCAGAGCTGCCCCAAGCTGCCCAGCTGCTGCAGTTTTCCAGATAAACAAGATCTGAGGATGTTTCATGTAGCAAGAGCCTGGTTAGGTGAGGGCATAGCATGAATTGGGTTCTTTCTCTGGAGCAATGCAGCACTGTGGTAGATGGCAGTGGATCTTTGCCTCTTGCTTAAATATCATTTTACAAAGTTATATATTATTTCCTGAGTCCGTATGAATATCAGTTAGCACAATATAACATTCTGAAATATGAATCTCCTTATTCCAAAAATACTTTTAAATTTCTACCCCCATGTAAAAAGTAACCCAAAATTCTATGTATAACTTACTGATAATGGGCTATCTTTATCCAGATGCAAAACATTAAATGACATAAATAAATCCCCAATAGAATTTACTTTTTTAATGTATGTATACAAGAGATTACCACTACAGACAATGTTAGTTCAAAGAATACCAGCTGGGTAAAGTGTTCTCCTAAGGTCTCATATCTACACATATTTCTAATCACATATATTTAGGGCATCAACTATATAGTAATAATCTAAAATAACAGTTGTTTATTTAACTAGTTATCAAGTAATCTTTGGAAAGACTTTAAAGCAGGTATAAACCCTAATTCCTTTAAGATTTAGTTTCTCTAACTAAAAGAAAACAAATAGACACAAGAAATTATCTCAATATATAAGAACAGATAAATGTTTTAGACTTTGTTTCATATCAATGCATGAAAATCTGACCTTAGAAAAACCTTTTAAAAATTTTTTACTGACTGTAGTCAGCTTCATTGCATCCACAAACTTTTTTGAGATTTACCTTCCACAAACTTTCTGCAACTTACTTAACATTCTACAACTTGTTTATGGCATTAGCTTTGTCCTTTCTTTCATCTTGGACTTTAGCACAAACATATTACTTTATCATACAAAATATTTCCTCATCTAGTCACACACATGTCCATACCTATAACTTTTTATATCTCCCTTCTTCCAGTTGTGTTGACTCTTTTCTAAATTTACATTCTGAAACAATCCTTATGAAATTTCTGACTAACTCCTTCTTCATAAGATGAAATATTTTACTGTTTTCACAGTCTTTTAATCAAAACACAGTTGAAACTTTTTAGACTCTTTGCTTCTAGAATTAAACCTGTTAACTCTTAGTCACCTCAATTTTAGTTTAGGCCCAGAAGCAAAGCAACCTTAAAAGGGGTTTTCCATCTGTGAACTTATAAAACACTTTTAATAACCCAAATATATGGTACCTTGTAAAATTTAAGAAATAAAGATAACTTAAAAGAAGTCAAGAGAAGTTATGTTTTAGTATTTTAACTTTGCAAATTAATTAGGTGTCTCCTCTAACAAACACTTTTATAAATGTTTATCCCATTTTTATCTGATTTACCCATTTTTAAACTTAGGTTACCCATGAAAACCAAGATATTAAACAAGTCTTATTAACACTTTAAGTGAGTTACTACTGCCAAAGAAAAATCCTTAAAAGCAATGGACATTTCTCTTTAAACATTTTATAAGAATTAATGTTTTCTCGATTGACTAGCCACCTAGAAAAATGTATAGGTTAGTAATTTCAAAGACATCCTCATTCTAACCAATATGAGTTGTCCCTTTAGAAATTAAATTAGAGCCAGACACAGATTTTTACAGGATATGACCTAAACATAGAAAGGGCATGTGTAGTTGGGAACATTAGGAATAGAGTCTGTCAGTCATGGTGATGCTGAAAGCAAAGGTTCAGGTGGCCATTTGTCCTCCATGTGGGCAGAGTTACTCCCACCATCACCACTGTTTACTTTCCTTGCTTTGGACTCTTCAAAGGAGAAGACTTGTACACATGGGATCCTTCCATTGTCCTTTGTCCTTAGCTCTAGATTTCTTTTATTCCCCATTTTTTGTAGGTTCCTGTAACTCAGTTTCCCCCTGTGTACCCAACCCCTCTTATTGGAGGTTTCCTGTACACCCTGAACTTCCTGTGTGCTCAGTGTCCCTCTATTGGGGACACTGGGTGCTCAATCCCTCTTATAGGGGATTTCTTGCTAACTCTGGGCCTCCTGCATGCTCAACCCCCTTTTCAGAGGTTTCTTGCACACTCTGAGCTCTTGCTTTGATGCGTTGACCATCTCTGGCCATTTTGCTTGCAGAAGAACAGAACCACAGATTGGCACTCCACACTCACTTGTGTCAGGACACATGTCAGTGACACACGCCCTCTGAAACTTCTCAACCACCAAGGCAGTACTCCTAGTCCAGTTTTTCCTACCTTGGCTCAGGAACAGTTTTGCCTGGGTGTTGGTGCCTGATCTCCTTCTCCCACAACCCCCAGCATCACGTTTCACTGTCCTCCAAAACAGTCGCAGGTCTTTCTACGGACTCTGCAGAGGAAGGCGCAATCATGCAGAGCAGGCCGCCCCATGTGAGGTGGGGCACATCTCTCCTCTCCACCAGATTTCCACTCTACGCAGACTTAGAGATGCTGGATGAGCCCCCAAGTTGTAAGAATCAGTCACCTGCCAAAACCCAAAGACTTCACTAAGAGACACAAGGTCTAGCAAAAAAATGAGGCTTCACTTTCATAACAGTCTTGCAAGAACAGGTGCCTTGTGGTCAGGGTCACACAGATTGGGTACAACCAGCATTTTATCTCCTAGAGTGGAAGATCCCTCCCCCTGTTCCTCATTGGCTGAGTACTATGAGGTATACAATCTTTCTGAACTTGGCAGTAGGTTTTACTGTCTCCTATTGCATTATTTAAAGAAATATACATTTAGTTGTCCCCACGTCCTTTTTTTTCTCTTATGGTGAGAAAGTCCCCTTGGATTGAGTGCAGTTTACTTCTGTTGATCAAGTGTGGAGGGAGACTTCCTTTTCACCTCTTATTTGACAAGCAGCTGTAAATTTTTACACTCCAGTGTTAACTTCTTATAACTTTTCTGCTCTCCCCTCTAGCTGCCTTTCTTATATCCCAAGCCATTTTACATTTAATGCTAAATACCGTATTCTGAAAATGGACCTTCCAACTTTCTATTTCTCACACCAGCTGGGTGACTTAAGCAACAAAAATTTATTATCTCACGGTTCTGGTCACTGGAAGTTCAAGACTGCAGTGTTGGCATGGTTGGATGGGTGAGGAATAATCTTTTTTTACCTTTCCCTAGCTTCTGGTGGTTTGTTGATGATCTTTGGCATTCCTAAATTAGAAAAATGACCCCAATCTCAGACTTCATCTTCACATGATACTCTGTGTGCTTATTTGTGTTCCAATTTCCCCAACACCAGTCTTATCGGGATGGAGCCCATCCTATTGACCTCATTTTAACTTAATTACATCTTAAGGCTTTCCAAGTCATGTCATATTCTGAGGTGGAGGTTAGGAGTTTCACATATGACTTTAGGGGGGGACATAATCCAACCTGTAAATAATAACATCCTTAACTGCTTACCTCACACCGACAAGAAAACATCACAGAGAATCCTGCAGGCCAGCCTCCTGTCACAATTCATCCTGGTTCTCCTGCCTGCTGCTTTGAGGTCATTACCTGGTTTTTTCCCAATGGCAGCTCCAGAATCCATAATTTGAAGGATCTGTTTAATACTCAACTTCAGCTTCCATGGCAGCTACCACAGTGTGGGTGCGTATTCAGACCTCCCCCCCCCCCCACTGGAATTTGAATGGATCTCTCCATGCCAAAAATCCCCACCCAAGAGGAAGCTCTGAGAGGGGACTGTGAACCAGAAAACAACCTCACAGAGTGATTTTAAAGGCCTGAAAAGCAATAAGCAAAGGTAAAAGAGAGGCCAAGGCATGAAGTAAAGAAGCAAAATATCACCCCAATTTGTGAAAAAGTTTATTTTGTCCAGCTGCTGCACCCCATCTCTTTCCCAGCAGTCTGCTTCATACTCTCAGAGTATGAAGAGTTCTCCATCCAAAAGCAGCCTCCTGGCTTTCACAGGCACAGAAGAAATGTCACCCAGTACTGGACGAGAAGGCCAATTCACATTCCCTCAGTCTTTCAGGAACCCTGGCTTAGGAATGAATTCACTCCACTGGGAAAGCATGATTTCCATTTGTCATTTAAGAATGCTGGTGCATTGAAAGATAGGAATTGAATAACGTATATAAAAAAGATGATTATTTTTTAAAAATTTTTTATTTTCACAGAAATGCCCTTTTTTCTGTGATGTTTTCCCGTTTCCATGCAGTCTACCAAAGCGCAATTAGAAATGGCATTTTCCAGAGGCAGCATGGTGGTTACCATGGCAAGAACAATTTTTTATAGTTACCTAGGGAAATAATAAAGTATCAGGAACGTGTGCAGTTTGTTAAGTTCTAAACAGTAGCATAGGGGAGAGTTTAATGGAAAACAAAACTTTCTGCCCTGAACCAGGCCTACCCACAATGGATTCACAATTTAAAAAGAACTGCAAAGGCATTGGGAGGGAAGAGAGCCTGCCTTGTGTGAAGGGTCAGTGAGTATGGCCTGGGGCTGGAGATAGTATCACATCCCCTTTACGAGTGCTGGAGAACTTCGTGCAGTTATCAGGCATCTCTTAGGATTGTTGGGGCACATGAAGCAATACTCAGCCACCTCCCTCTTCCACCTCCAGGCCCTGGAGTCTCAAGGCTGCTTCTGTTTCGTGCAGAGCCAAGCTGGACACCTCTTGCTTCTTTAAAGTTGCAAAAAAGGATTCACTCGCATAAAGGTATTCTGCGCTTTCTGAAGATGTCAGAAGGGAAATGCAGAAGGTGAGTTTGCATTGCACAACTGCCCCTTCCTCCAACTAAAAAAGAAACCCTATCATTTATTTATCTTTGCTAATGCCCTTCTTTGGCTGTTGCTGCCACCATAGACTTCTCCAGTGGATTCTTTCGTCAAATGGAACCAGGCACGAAGGCCACACTTTCCCTCTCTCCTGAGTTCCCGTTCACTATCATCCCTCTTTCCGACTACCCTGCAGAAGAACTCAGTTCCGACCAATCCTACATCCCAGCTTTCACAATCCTACCATCATGAGATCTAGAAAAAGTCCTCTGTTACAAAAGAGTTAAAAACATTCCTCTTTTTTTATTCTAAACATGTTTGTCTCTGAAGCAATATGCTAAAAGTCAAGTTTAGCATGAGTCACCCCCAAAAGAAATGCATCAAAATAACAAAGAGGTCCAGATACACAAATTAGAAGAAGTTTGGTTGTATTTTATATTTTTATACCCTTTCATGAGAAAAAAACAGAGCTGTAGAATTGGATATTTTCGCTTAATAGAATGTGATAAAATATCAAAAAATCTATATATATTACTGCACAATTCCAAGTTGCCTTCTCAAAAGATCTCCCTGATCTGGAGTGACAGCTCAGTGGTTACAGGAAAAACATTCTTATGCTAAGAATCCTGTCCAGTGCTCAGGGCAGAGAAGACCCTCAAGAAGTAGTGGCATTAGTATTAATATAATTTTTCTCTCAAAATATGGTGTCCTTCAAACTCAGTTTCTTTTCACTTCCTCAATTGCTTCCCATCACACACACACACACACTGTTCACTGCAGACATAACCTTAAAAGCTTAAAGCTAAATAAAGAGTTTTGGAAACAAACCTCATCCCTCACTTTACAGCGAAGATAAATAAGACCCAAAGAAGGAGGGGGACTTGCCCAGGGGACACAAACCTGTGACAGAATTGGGAGTAGAGACCATATCTCCCAGGTTCTCACATCAGTGACATTCCAAATATTTTTTGCCCACAATCTATGGTTAGAAATACATTTTATATTAGGTCCCAGCATATGCCTATATGTGAACATGCAAATATATGAAACATATACTAATCCTTATAATGTGGGATAACAGGCTAATTTTTCTATTCTATACTATTCTTTTTCACTTTAAAAAAAAAGAAAGAGGGGACAGTGAGAGAGAGAAAAAGAGAAGCAATTGTTATTTAGTTTTCTATGTGACTTTCATTCCTCGGGCACTTGTTGTGTATGTGGTGCTGGGGTTTGAACTCATGAACTCATGCATGTCAGGCAAGCTCCGTAACCACTGAGCCACCATTCCAGCCCCCTCTTTTTTCACTTTTTGACATATTAATCACGACTCTCTAACTTGATCTCAAGCTCCCCTAATGGGAGTTCGTTTAAACAGTTTTTAAAAACATATTACAACCCACTCACTCTCAATATCATTTGATATCATCAGGGAGGTGTCCATAGAAAGTTGGGTTTGTGCTGGAACTCAATATATGGGCACCATAAGTCAGGGAAAGTAGATGGAGCAAGACAAAAGTGTGGTAGTTAATATAACATGTATAAATATCTCCTTAGATAAATTATTTATTTAAAGAAATGGAGCAAACAGTTTAGGAACCAACAGGTAGTAAGTTTTGGTGTAAATCTATCAAAGAGAATTAATAAAAGATGGAGAGAATACATCTGTTCAAACATGCAACTGTTTTACAATGTAGGGGAAAATCACAGTTGTTCAAACTTTGTACAAATGGAAAGAGCTACAACCACAGGATTTTATTTGATTTGTGAACTGTCACAGAGGTAGGGCATTGAACACTCCCTTTCTGTTTTTACTGGCCTGACTGGTTATTCAGCCTCCATCTTCTTTTCCTCCTCCTCTGAATAAAGTGATAGTTCCAGTTGCCTGTTATTCTAGAGACCACAGTTCCTTGACAACCAGGCTTGGGGCATCTTTCTGATCAGATTTCTCTCCCCACCTTGTGTACTTCAATGGGTGTTACTAGACTCCCCAACGAAAATTGCTAGCCAAGGCTTTTACCCTTAGCTATGCCCCCTCAGCCTGAGACTTCCTCCTGTGTGGAGCCCTCAACCAGGAGCCTTATCTAGAACTCCACTCTCTCCGCAGTCTCGTCTCCTGCTTGTGGTGATTCCCACTAGGCTGACTATGTACACTACCTCTCACTCATTTGTTCCACCTGTTCAACCCCCTTCCCTTCTCACCAGGAAGCACAGGGAGGGCCAAAGCTCACATCCGTCAGGAGTTGTAAGGCCTCATTTGACCCCCAGAGCTGCCTCTGGGCATTCTAGCATTAGTCTTGCCTTCTAATGTTGGTGGAAGCTCCACAACTTACCTGTATCCGTGCCCACTTTCTCCTTGCTAATTATATGTTAAGCCCCTTTCAGAAGCAGGACAAAATTCCTTTCTCTTGGGATAATGCTTTCTCTTAGGGATATGAATGAGGAAGCTCTAATTTTGATAGCTTTTTCTCTACTACTGAATGAGGTCAATTCTGGGGTAACTCTTTGTTTCCTTTCTCCCTCCTGTTCAGCGTGCTCTGGGCACCCCCTACTCTCCCAAGCTTCGAGCTCCACTGGTAAGGACAGTCTTCTGATGCAGATGAAGGAAAAGTTTCTGTTGGTGCCAGGTGGCTGTGGAGGGAACAAGGGAGAAACTCACTGGTGCCCAAGAGACCAGGGATGGAATCATCCATTTGTTCTGGGAACAATGGCTTAGAAATTGTCACAAAAACAAACCTAGGAGTTTATGGAATGAATGAAACATGGAACTAGCAAGGAGTAGAAAAGAAAGAGAGGAGCCCAGAATAAAAACCCTAACTCTCTTCAGCATAAGTTTAGAAAAAAATACTGAACTTCTCTCTTCCTTCATGTACCGCTCTCTAGATAAGTTAACCCCATCACTCTAGCTAAAATTAATTGTTAGCATTTATTTTAGTCAATGTTTTGTTGCTATGACCAAAATAGCTGATGAGAACAACATAGAGTAAGGAAAGCTCATTTTGGCTCATGATTTCAGAGGTTCACGGTCCATGGTCAGCAGACTCCATGGGTCTGGGCCTGAGGTGAGGCAGAGCGCCGCAGAAGGGCATAGCAGAGGAAGCAGCTCAAAACAGGGCAACCAGGAAGCAAAAAGAGCTCCAGCTCACCAGGTACAAAACATAAACTCCAAAGGCACACTGCTCCCCACCCCCCTCACCATCCAGTTAACTCACATCAGTGAAATTATCCACTGATTAGTTCACACCTCTCAGAATGTAAATCATTTCACCTCTGGAAGGTCTTATATTGTCTCACACATGAGCTCTTGAGGGTCACTTTATATCTAAACCATAATACCATTCTACCACATTGCTTCTGTCCTAAAGCACTTCTTCTACTCAAATTTAAATTACAGGTATTTATGTTTGCATATCCATGCCTATACATTTTTCTGTTCATCAGTGCCTAGCCCCAGCCTATTCGCATAGCAGGCATGTTGTGAGTGACAGTTGAGTTGCAGCCACATTCCCGTGTATACACCGGGTCACTGCTGTGCTCTCTCAGTGCCTCTACTGTGCTCCAATCCATCGTCCCAAGACAGTGCTATTTCCAAGATGCAAAGGACCAAAGTTCCTAAACAAGGTAGATCAGTCATCTCTATAATTCTCTATGGCACATGACTCAGAGAACACCCTACCAAACCCCCAAATTTGTTCACCTGCCGCTTACGAAACTTGACAGTCTCATAAATTTGTTAGGTAATGAAGTAAAAAGACAGTTGGAGAGCTATGATATTCAAATGGGATTCTTATGGCTGCCTAGATTGCAAGCATTATTTCTATATGCACTTGCTGTATATTCATTCCCCCAAGGGATCATGACAATGCATTTAGTCCTTACCACTTTTCTTATGAATTTAAGTACTCTCAATAAATGGCTATTGAATTCGGGGAAAAAATCCTTTACCTTTATTTAGAAAATTAGCAATAAACACTGATAATTTGACAAGTGTTTGAAATAAACACTTATTGCTAATTTGACAAGTGTTTATATATTTTTAATTAAATGTATTCATATTGCCTATTTGAAAATCCTTATCTATTGATTTCATATCATTGTTATTTCTGGGGTCTTTCTAAATGATAGATCATTCTCCTCTTATGCCTTATACTTTCCTCCTTAGAATGTCCAGTAAACCATTGATGATATAAACATATTGTCCGTGCTAAATTGTTGAGTAGCAGAATTTTCTTTCTTCCTTTAAGAATATTGTTTTGTTCTGTGGGCAGTTACTATTGCTGAAGATTGACCTGATCTTTTTGAGGTTGCTTCTATGATTTGTTATGTGTGTGGGGGGTGGGGGGC
Source organism: Aplodontia rufa (assembly GCA_004027875.1). Lineage (NCBI taxonomy): Eukaryota > Metazoa > Chordata > Mammalia > Rodentia > Aplodontiidae > Aplodontia > Aplodontia rufa. The sequence continues at coordinate 18,368 of PVKS010035012.1, forward strand.
GTGTCTTGAGTTGCATTTAGCCCTAGAGCTAGATTAACCCTAATCCTAAAACACTGTCTGTCCAGCATCTCCACTCTGCCCAGAGTCTACAGAGAGGTCTCTCCACTCTGAGTAAATGGAACTGGAGAATCCTCCAACTCCCTGGGAAAGGGAATAGCTGTTCAGTTCACAGATCCCTCATGGATTTTCTTGCCATGGTAACTCTTTCTTTAGCCTCACAGTAAGGGAATGAGCAGAGCGGTATGCAGATAGTCAAGGGACTGTGATGTAGATTTCTCAGTGCAGCTCTCTTCTCTCTGGTACTCAGCTTAGTGAGATGTCGTGCTGTATTTGAGTTCCCTCTCCAAGTACCAAAGTCTGAAATACAACTGTAGGCAGAAAACTGGGGGATGTCCTTGCTTGTTTCCTTTGTTTTAGGGATCACAGCATCTACCTGTTCAACATCAAAAGAGTTCTTTCACCCATGAACCCAGCTGTTTACAGTAGGGGGACTGGTCCAGTTGTAACAGGAAGTTACACTAATTCATTTAAACCTACATTCAAATTGAGAATGTAGATTTAAATGTAATTGAGAATATGCTCCAGGAATTTGTGGTAACTTTAGTAAGACCTACTACAAATGCTTCTATGTTCCCTCTCTCTCTCACCAATAGAAGAAGAAATAGTTACTTCACCTTACTTACAGAAATGAATTTTTTTCTTTGGTGGAACAAGTTTTGGTCAAGATACTCTCTGGGGATTTCATGTCAGCCTGAACATGGTGTAGTACTCAGTAAGCCTAGTCACCCACTCCCTTTGTAATGGCCCCTCAGCTTCAGGACCCAAAAGTATCCTTTGTTTAGAAGTTGTCCCCAAGTATGGTTGTTGACAGACTATAGGAATCCAGCTTAATCCTACTACTGGAGTTTTATTATGTTTACCTGAAATGAAACTTCCGTGAAAGATATGAGTTGGGCACATGATGAAACAGAATTTGTATTTCATCAAGCTAACATAAACATATGATATGACCATTGTCCCTAAATGTCTGTTTGTATTGCAGAATTCTCCCTGACCCTTGATTTTATTGTAGTCTGGAAGATGGAAGAGGAAAAGGCTTCTAATCATAGTTCCTTCTAACTATCTGGGAACCTGATTTCTACTTTTTTTTTTAATGTTTCTCAGTTCAAACACCCACTCAAATAATGAATAATTGAAATCTTCATATTTTGTTTAGATCCCCTAGGCTCTGAATTATAGATGCATCAACATGACCGTGAGTGGCTGTTTTCTCTTTTGGAATTTTGTTTTCGTTAGAGTTGAGAGGGCATGTAGGGAGTTACAGAGATCCATGACTAATTTCCAGGCAAATGTACTGGACAAGTTCTCAACAGTTCCTTTTCTTTAACCATTTTCTCTTGCCTGAGGTAATAAAACGAGAGGAGCAAGATATGACCACCCATATACTCAGAAAAAGGCCTTTTCCTTAACATTATTCAGAATTCCTTTCTCAAATATTTCCTTCTAATTACATATCTTATATTCTCCAACCTACCATGCCTTATGTTTAAAAGTATTATTTTGTTGCAAACAAAAATTGGAGAATGCCTGAGTTTTACGGGTTTTTGAAAAAGTAGGTAATAGTACCTATATCCTCAGTGACTTAACTTTTCTTGGTATTAGGCCCCACCTCTTAAAGATCTCACCATCTCCTAACAGCATCAATGAAGAATCATGGAGTTGAAAAATATTGAGTGATGTGAAATAAAATCACACAACATTGATTAGACAGAAAACAATCAAGGCTGGAGCTGTGGCTTGGTGGTTACGGCGCTTGCCTCGCATGCGCAAGTACACAAGTTCAAACCCCAGCACCACACACCCAATGAAGTCTCAGAGCAACAAAAGGCACATGAAAAACTAAATAAAAATTGTTTCTCTCTTTTTCTCTCTCTCTCACTATCCCTCTCTCCTTAAAAAAAAATCATGAGACAAAATAGCAACTCAAATGCATCCATTCAGGAACTAAATAAAGACATGTCAGTGTATGAACTTGATATATATTTT
>PVKS010035013.1:0-20421 GCA_004027875.1 Aplodontia rufa
TTGGTGGAGCTGCCGACTGGTACAGCCCCTCTGGAAAGCAGTGTGGAGAATCCTCAAAAAACTAGGGATGAGACTACCATACGATCCTGCTATTCCTCTCCTGGGTATTTTTCCAGAAGATTTAGAATCAGCACATTATAGTGACTCAGCAACATCTATGTTCATAGCAGCTCAATTTACAATTGCTAAATTATGGAAAAAAGCAGATGTCCCTCACTGGATGAATGGATCCAAAAACTGTGGTACATATATACCATGGAATTTTACACAGCAATTAGGAATAATGATATTGCATCCTTTGAACGGAAATGGATGTCTATGGAAGAAATTATGCTGAGTAAAATCAGCTTAACCCAGAGAACCAAGTGTCGAACATCTTCACTCATCTGTGGAGGCTGGAACTAGACCCTGGCCATTGAGAAAGGTGGTCTATTATCATGTGTTAAATCTAAATAAGGTATAATGGTATATACAACCTCATACAGTTTTAGAGATATTGTGGGAAGGGGAAGGGAGGGATAAGGGTGGGTAATTGGGGGGGCACTCTTGGGGGTAAATCTAATCTTCAAATCTATGTACATTTTATATTATTTTGTTAAAAACTTGTATGGTTGTTCAAAAAATTTTTCAATAAAAAAAGAAATTATTAGTGAAAAACAAGCTGGAGAAAAGACAGACTCTTTGAGAAATGATGCTGGGAAAACTGGATACCCATATGTTGCAGAATGAAGTTTAATCTCTGTTTCACCCTGCATAAAACTCAACTCAAAGTTGATCAAAGACCTCGGAATTAGACCATAAAACCTCCACCTACCAGAGGAAAAGGTAGGCCCAACACTCCAACATGTTAGCTCAGGAACTCATTTCCTGAACAAGAACCCCAAAGCACAATTGGAAAAAAAAAAAAAATCAATGAATAGGATCGCATCAAATTGAAGCTTCCTCACATCAAAGGAAACAATCACACAAAAAGAAAACCTACAGAATGGCAAAAGGAATGTTTGCCACCTGCACCTCAGTTAGGGCATTAGTATCTAGGATATTCAAAGAACTCAAAAAATTTAACACCAATAAATAACCCAATTGATACATGGCCAAAAGAACTAAACAGACTTTTCAAATGAAGAAATACAAATGGTCAACCAATATATGAAAAAATGTTCAACATCTCTAACAATAAGAGAAATTCAAATTAAACTATGCTGAGATTTCATCTCACTCCAGTTAGACAATAATATAGAGTACAAATAATAAATATGGCAAGGATGTGGAGAAAAGTGTACACTTAGAGATTGTTGATGGGACTGCAAACTGGTACAACCACCTAGAAATCAGTATGGAGATTCTTCAAAAAACTAGGAATGGATCCACCCAGCTATTCCATTCCTTGGTGTATGTCCTAAGAACCTGAAATCAGCATATTACAGTGATGTAGCCACATCAATATTCATAGCAACACAATTCACAATAGCTAATCTATGGAACCAATCAAGGTGCCCTTTAACTGATGAATGGATATTCACACAATCGAGTACTACTCAACCATAAGGAAGAATGACATTATGTCATTTGCTGGCAAATGGATGAAACTTCACACTATCATGCTAAATGAAATAAGCCAGTCTCAATCAAAGATCAGATGTTTTTTCTGATATGCGCAAGCTATTCCAAAAAACGGAAATGAACCGAGGATTAAACAAAGGAGAAAGAAATGGAGAAAGGAGAGATGAAATAGAGAAAGTGTTGGGAATCATCATTTTCCTTAGCAAGGCTGAAGCATACCTGACCAGTGCAAAAGCACAAAAGCCAGGAATGAAGAGGTATGTATAAGTAAACAATGACCCCAAATCCTTATTTTCACAGGATAAGGAAAGTGCTAACTTGGTTAAGGATGCTTTTGATAGGCTCACAACTATCTCAGTTTAGAGCAGATATCTGCTCTATTTGATCAAGAGTAGCTACCTTTCCTGTTCACGTCTCCAATGTTAATAAAAGCTGTGGGTTAGCAATCAGGGACTTTGTCCTGAGAAAGTGCCTCTTGACTCTCCCACCTCAATTCCCTCAGATCGTCTTTGCCCAGTTATTACTTTTATACTGCTTTACTCCTCTTTTCAGGTTTCTGAACACACTGCCGCACAGGATGCACCAGGAAATTTTGTGGAAGGAATCAGACTTATGTTCATATACGAATATGAGAAACTTATCAGTGAATCTCATCAACATGGATATCAATGAGTCACTAGATTAAAAAAATACTTGGTAAATAACAAAGACCAATAGAGTAAAAGGGAGAGAGCAGCGGGAGGGGAAATACTGGGGACTGAATTAGAATAAGTTATACTCCATGATTTTTACAAAAATATTAATATTTTTCCTTTGTCAAGGGTATCTTAAAAGAACAGGGGGTGGGAGGAAGGGATGGGAAGGAGAAATACTGGGAATTGAGTTAAAACAAGGTATACTCCAAGATTTTGTGTCATTGTATATCCTAGTGTGTGTGCGTGTGTGCGCGCGCACGCGCGCATGCACACGTGCACATACATACACATACAGGGTGGGAGGAAGGGAGAGTAGGGGGAGAAGCTGGAGACTAGATTAGAACAAATTAAACTCCATGCTTTTATAATTATGCCATTGTATAATCTTATGTATACCTAAGAAAGAACCACTAAAACTGGTAGGAAAAAAGTAAACTCTAGTCATATTTAGAAAGAGTTGGGGGTGGGGAGAGATTGTTGGTGAATAATAACCACATCAGGCTTTGGATCAAAATGAAGTTAAATCATTATACATTTTAAGTGTATCCCATACAGGTAGCTTTGTTCTAAATATCTCAAATACATCTGTTTTTCTAGTTTTATATGAAACATGGAGATACAGATTTGACTTATTCTCATTTAGAATGTTGGAGTTGTAAGGAAGGAGGCATGGGGCCCCCTCCATACGTTTCTCCAGAATTCACTTCTTTCCTTACAGCAGTCACAACTGAGATGTGCTGAACAGTGGCTTTCTATATGGATGTTAATCTACCATGTTTATTAGTTCCACTGATGATATAACACCCTTAACCTTGCCCTTTACTTGATAATTTCTGGTTATAAATTTCTACTTCAAGTTAATAATCAACTCAGGGTTTAAATTTAGTTAAATAGATCTAGTGGCTCTCAAATTTAAGCCAACAGAAAATCTGTTTGGGAATGTATTTTTATTTCCTAGTGCTTCCATAATAAAGTACCACAAACCAGGTGGCATTTTCACAGGCTGGGAGTTGAGAATCAAGGTGTTGAATGAGCCAGTCTCTGATGGCTCTAGAGCAAATCCTTTACTTCCTGGTTTCTAGTGGTATTCTTTGGCTTTCAGATACAACTCTCTGGTTTCTGCATTTTTTACATGTCATTCATCTCTGTGTCTTCTCTATCTTCACCTAGCATTCTTCTCTAGATCCAAATGCTCTCATTTTATAAAGACACTAGTCATTAGGTAAGGTCCCACCCTCATCCAGTATGAACTCATTTTAACTTCAGTACATCTGCAATAAATCTATTTTTCCAAATAAATTTACTTCATTAGGACTTTGGCCCATATTCCTGTTAGGAGAAACAATTCAATGTACAATATGGTGCATAATAATGATGCAGATACCAACTCCACAAGTACCTTCCTTGTCCTGGAGATTCTAGTGGTCTGGATCTTAAAAGAGGTTCATGATCTGCCAGTTTGACCCTCTCTGCAGGTGCCCAGAACACATTTTGACAAACTCTGCCCAAGCCAGCCAGCAATCCTTGCCCACTAGAAACAAATCTACAGGGTTTTTCTCCTCCATTTCTTCAGCAGAAAACTTAGCAGAGGGACAGTAAAACAAAACGCATAGAATGTTATGGTTAACATCAAAGGACAAATTCTGAGTACTGGGTTCATGTAGGTCATGTGACTGTTATTCAACCTTGAACCTCCTCAGTTTCTCTAAGTGCCTGATTTTTTCTTAGAATTAAATGGGAAAGCATTTGCAAAAGTAGCTACCCAGTTCAAAATATTATCTTTTGGAGGGATTAAAAAATGACAATTTATTCAATTATTTAATCCAATAATTCTGGCTCATTATGTATTTGTTCATTTAACAAAAATTTATCAATTGTGCATCATATACTAGTTACTGAGTTTGATACCAGGGCCATAACAGTAAACCACATCCATACTTCATATTCTAGAGGGATTATAGTTTAAGGAAACAATCCAAAATATTAAAAGGAAATATGAACAAAACTATTCATGTCAGCAGTAAAAAACAAGAGATGAAATAAGTATCTAGCAATAAAGAAATTACTTTCATACTAAAGCACTATTTTTCAGTATCAATACATGCAAAGAAGACTATAGTAATCTGGAGAAACTTACAGTATGAAACAAATTGGGATATGAAACTGTATGCATACTATGATTACAAGCATAAAAAGTATTTACAGAAAATGGAATAAAACTGACCAAAATAGAACAGTTGATATAATGTAATATTGAATGACTTTTATTCCTTTCTCAATATTTTAAAAAATTAAGTTGCATGTTGAGAAAAAAAAAATTCTGTACCAATCCATTAACAGTAGTCATTGGACGCGAAAGGGATTTAGCAAGAACTTTTACTTTTATTTGATGTATTTCAACGTATTGGAAGATCGAACTCAAAAAATCATTGAGTTTAGATTAATAGATGTAGTATTTGCTTATCTATTTCAGATTTTAAACAATTTTTCCATGAAGAGATTGGTTTTGAAATTTAAAAAATATAGAATAGTTCAAATTAGTTGTAAATTGTCTGGTGACAGCTCCTAGCAGACAATCTACAAACATCAGGTGGATCCAACATCCTGCAGCTTTGGAAGGTCTGTCTTGACACACAACCCAAATGAAACTTCTATGACCAGATGCACAGGGCTGTGTCCAAGCACACCATTGTTTTCCCCTTTCCCAACATCCTTTGCTAAGGTTAGTATTTTGTTCATCTTTCTAACCAGTGAAGCACCTTCAACAATAGACACTAAGCTTATGACTATAGGAATGAATTTAAATACTCTAAGCGACTCAGATTCTCTGTCTTAATCATAACTACTACTGTACAGAGATCAAACAGTTACTCAGGGTTGAACGATTTTTTCCCACATATACAACATCTGGCTCTATTCTGGTTAACAGCAGCTTTCTTGCCTCTTGGTCTGAGATTCCAAGTTGTTCTACTCCCAAGTTTCTGACCAACAAGAGCCCTACTGCTCCCACTTGCTCCTGGGCCCTAACTCCAAGTTCCTAACATTGATTTATAAAACTGCTCTTACGAAATAGCACATAATCATTTTCCTTTATTAAAGATAGCAACTAGTCAGCTTTGAAAAATGAAAGTAAAATTCCAACTGAAATCAACTTTGACCCTCTGGGTTATCCTGACCAATGATTTTTGTAGGTAAATATCTGATTCATACTAGATTTCAATATTAACAGTAACTGCTAGGCTGGAGCACTGGTTCAGTGGTATCATGCTGGCCTGGCATGTGAGAGGACCCAGATTCAAATCCCAGCACCACATACACAACTAAGTGTCAGAGAAACAAAGGCCAGATGAAAAAACTAAGTACAATTGATTTTAATTGACTTTCTCCTTAAATAAAAAAATGTAACTGCTGTATTCCCATTACTTTGTCCCCAGATTCCTGAAGTTCAAAATAAGTAAAAATTTTCCCGAAGAGAAACCTCACACAAGATTTCACGATCCACTCAGTGAGGACTTCGAAAGTTTCAAATACATTTTTCTCTAATTGTAGTCACTTCAACCCTTGGTGGGGAAAAAGGGAAAGTCTCATTGCTAAGTGCTGCATTTTGTGCAAGAAAGACTTACTTTCCTTTGTACTAGAAACATCATGTAGAGATTTGGATGTAGTTTTTATTCATGTTGAGGTTGCTGCTTTGTCTTCAAGTAGACTTGAAAGTCATGTGAATAGAGAACCAGAGGCCAAAGCAAGGCTTTGACATGAGTTTGTAATCAGTGACTGTAAAAAAATATTCCCCAATGCATTATAATTTTCCTATTAACACCTCAAACTGTTATAAAACATTTTGCAACCAAAGAAATAATTATGATCATTGTCTTAGATGAGCTCTTGCATAAAATGATCCTGAGAAAAGAATTCCAAGGAAAATCATGTATTTGTGATGCATGGGAAATACATATAGAATGAGAATATTAAAATGTATAGGAAAATCATGTAGGATGGAAATCTGGAGAATAAAATACATTACGACACCTATCACAATGGACAACTAAAGCTTAATATCTCAGTAGTATGCATATAACAGATCTCAAAATTATCCCATGCAAAGATAGAGAGCTAGTATATGTATACACCACTCGGAAGAATCTTGGTATAGTGCTGCTTCCACCAACAGGTGTTCATTCCTTGGCACTTCCAGGCTGGCATATGCACAGGCAGCCTGGCTCTCCACAGTTCCAGAATTTCCAAGAATCTTCGGAACAGATGTAGGCATGATCAGTTGCAAGTCAGTTTGAGGTATACAGACATGTTTGAAATATATCTGGGGCACTTACTGTTATTTTTATTTTTTATGTACAACTCATTTAACCATTTGTGGACATATTGAACAAGTAGTTTTGTTACTACCCTGATACAAATTAGAAATGCCCTTTTTCCATATTTTTATTGACGCATTATAGTTGTACACAATGGTGTGATTCATTATTGCGTATTTGTACATGCATACAATGTAATAGAATTTGGCCAGTATCATTCCCTAGCATTTCCCCTTCCCCTGTACTCTTCTCTCCCTCCCACATCCCTTTCCTCTGCTCTTCCGATCTATCTCCCTTTGATTTTCAAGGGATGTCTACCCCTACCTTCTTTTCCTTTCTCCGCTCTAGTTTCCACATATGAGAAAACACATGACCCTTGACTTAGAGTTTGGCTTATTTCAGCTAACAATTTTCTCAAGTTCCATCCATTTTCCTGCAAACGACAATTTCATTCCTTTTTATAGCTGAATAAAACTCCATTGTGCCTATATACATTTTTTTAATCCGTGGGTGGATATAGGAACAGCCTTTTTGCCAATAAATCTCAAATTAATTTGTGATTTTTTTTCCCCTGAAAACAAAGGTTGCACAAAAACTAATTTGGGATTCTGGCATTGAGTTATCCTGAGAAGTGGTAAGGTAGTTGTGTACCTCAAGCAAGTTGCTTGTCTAACATGAGAATAATCATTTTTACCTACTTGATGGCACTGTGGTAAAAATGTGTGAGTTAACTAACCTTCATAATGAGGCCCATGTAAATATTTGCTGTTAGCTCATTTTCATTCCACATTTATTGAGTCTGTCTATTCCATGCTAGATGCTCTTGTTGACCATATAGATACACAGATTAATCAGAACATGGCAGTCCTCCAAGTTCAACAATCTCCAAAAAGACTAATAATGGATGGACAAGTTATACGAGAACAGGTAATTACATCAGTGTAGTAATAAAAGCACAGAACAGGAAGTAACCACCTGCTTGGGTAAAGCCAGTTAAGTTCACCCTAGTATTTGGTACTGGAGGAAAAATAGGCACTGTGAGATAGGAAAACAATAATGGATGGCCAAGGAAGGAAGCACAGCCTACATAAGGAAGAGGACTGGTGAACTGGCCCCATGCCCTAGAGGAACTTAAAGTGAAACAAATAATTGTAGGAAAGATTATTAGGTTATGGCTAAAGAATAAGTCTTTTCTCACCAGTTAAAAGCTATCAACTTTTCTTCTATAAAGAAAGCCAGAGATGGTGGTTAGTATTTTGTTATATTTTGGGATGGAGGTGTTTGTTTTGTTTTGTAGGTGACATACTGCTTTTTTAGAAAGAGAATTCAGTCATCAGTGTGAAGGACTGACTCATATCAAGCAATCAAAAAGCCTGATGTGGCCACAGTTCAAGATAATGAAGCGAACTGATGCTTCTCATCCCCACTACCTTCCAAGTGATGGCTTCAAAGAAACTTGGAGTTGGTGACTAATTAGATAGTTTCTTTCTCCATCCCTTTTCCTGCCTGATCCTATGACTTCTAGCTCTTGAGATCTGGCTAACCACAAATTCATTAGACAAAGAATACAGAAGACAATCAAGTTAGTTGGCTGGGGGAGAACATACTGACTTTAGATAATAGGATGTGTTTGAAGTGTCTAGAGGAAATTAAAGCACATGTGTCTGTGCAACTTTGGATTTAGGAAACACCAGCACACATGAGACTCAGTAAATGAATTTACCCAGAACCTATTCTCTATTTGAAATAAATTAAATACCCTGGTATCCCAATTGTGTGAAAGAGGGGCTAGAGGGGATGGGCATATCAAGCTGAATAGCATCTCCATTCCCTGTTTTTATTGCATAAATCTTATGTGCAAACCACCATATAACAATTTTTTCTTTCATTTTTCCACTGAAGTTTGATGGACACTCCATTTTATGATGCTGACTACAACATATTCATTCTAAAATAGGAATAGTCAAATTGGAAATGTATGAGCCATGATCATTACTGTTATTGTTTTGAAATTAATTTCTCAGGGTCACCTGATGTCTCATCTGGTTGCTAAGTCATTCTCTTTCTCCTTTGTCCCTTTATCCCAGTGTTGCACTGTTGGTGGAGATTCTCAATAAAGAAAACCTTTGTTTCAAGCATGGATCCACTTTAGCTGTGCTCCTCTGCAGGAGCTTTAAAATAATGAGGTTGGGTTTTCTTGAGAACAGCATGCACATCTCCACATTTTCATCTTCAGTATAGTGGTCTTTTTAGTAGGATAGACTTTTTCTCCAATGATAACATTTCCCAAAACATTAGAATTCTTAAAGGATAATCAGTCTGCTACTCTAATGTACTCCATTACAGAAAATTTTCATCCTTTAAAGTTGCATTTTATGAAAAATCAATGTCATTTTTAGTATGATAAGTGATCAAGAGTTAAGCGTAATCATAAAATGATTGTTTTCTATTTTTACAGGTAAATGTAACAAAATTTAAATAAGTTTCTGATGAATAAACAATCACTTTAAAGGAAATATATGTCAAATTATATGTTCTAGTCTGTTCATTAAAATGAAAAAAAATTGACATTGCTTTGTTATACAATCCTAATGTTGCACTCTTTTTATTTTTAATGAAAATCTTCAAGACTCCAAAGAAATTAATTTCACACAAACTTTAATATATGCTGAGCTTTTAAATATATTTAAATATTTTTAAAGATTATATTAATAATTAGATGCTGAAGCTTTTTTAGAAATGCGTTTACCATTAGTCTTTCACAAAATAATCATTAAGGATCAAGAGAACCCAATTTAAATTGGTCTATTATTAATTTAAATCTCCCTGTCCTTTATATAAAATGAAACATTGTAGTATTTTTTCAGTTTATCCCCTAAAACCACAATCTTAATTTAACCATATATCAATGTTTCAGATAACATAACTGAAATGTTAATGAACAAGTCTAAAAAATACCACTGGCTAGTTTTTCATTAAAAATAGAATACCCTTTGGAAAAGAGTCACATAAATTGATGGTGACTGAATGCTGCTCCCTTAAGGCAGAGCAATGGCCTACGTTTAATTGGTTCATATGAAAGGAGTCTTATTAGACAAATAAGACAGAAACGTTTAGATGAATGTCTTCTTCAGGTCTCTCACCAGCTCCTTCATAAATGTGTAATTATGGACACATGCTTACATATTTAGTAATAATAGACCAAGGCTTATATTAATTATACACAAAGTTGGCCATTAATTTTTAGTACCTACTGTGTACTAGGCAGAATACTCAGTAGTAGAAGCCCAGTGGGATACAAGACAGCTACAGATGCATTCCTTATCCTCAAAGCTCCGAGTCTTGGAACAAAGAAACTTCTGATTCTATGTAGTTTTTCCATATTCCCTTGTGCACTCAAGGAAATCCCACCATCAGATGTCACATACGTTTTATTTTGCTGAAAGCTTACTGTCTGATGATCAGCAGAATGTGGGAGCATGAGGAAACCTTCTCCTGGTCTTCACATGGTAAAAGCACAGGCCAGTCTGATGAGGGTATTGCTTGGCAGGTCTCAGGGCATGATTTTTCCTGGTGACTTTACTGGCTTTTGAAGATAATAAACAGATGATCTGGATCTTGTTCTTCGCTGCTACTCTAAGACATAGCCTGCCCTTCCTAGATCTAGCTTACTTATGGAAAACTTCCAAATTCATTTGGAACATAACACAGAAAAAAGCAAAGGGGAAAAAAGAAAACAGGCATATTCTACAGCATGAGGAACACCACTTCACTTTTTAAACAGACTCAATGAAGTGTTTGAATAGCTATTGGGAAATATCAAGCCTTTACCTGAAAAGTAATGATTTTTTAACACTATATGAAAAAAGGATTCATCCTAGCATTTTACATGCATCATGTCATTAAACCATCAGTCACCTTATGACTAATCCTACCGAAGAGGGAGCTAAAAACTCAGTTTAAGTCATATGCCTAAAGACACAGCCTGTATTCGAGTTGCTTTTTAAACTCACATCTATCCAACATAAAGACCAATTTTTGTTTAAGAAATTTAGTTGTAAAATCAAAAATGTATCCAGAGTAACAATATGATATGTATATATTAAATCAGAATAACCCCCTTGATCCCTCCCTATACTTCCTCCCCGCAACCCCAACTAGCCCCCTAGATGCTCCTTCCTGATGCATAACTTTGAATGCTCTAGATTATGTGTTTCTATGCTGAAGATCAATTTTTAATCACTATGTTTAACCACATGGCTATACCACCTCCCCACCATAATGGAAGGTGGAAGCAAGAAGGAGAGGAGGAGAAAGTGAAGTATTAGTAATGGCCATTATTAAAACTCTAGTTGTCAGTTTTTACCATTATGCTGAAGCTCACTGTCAAATCAGGTACAGCATGAAGAGAATAAAGAAACAGTTATCCAGGCATGGCATAACCCCCATGCAGGTTTTGGGTTTCCATTAGCCTGTCATTATCTCATTCCCATATTGAGCTGTCAAAAGCAATCTGAATACAGTAACTTCACTGGTAGCCATTCTCACATGTGTTCACGTGCTGGGATCCAAAGCATATTACAATATTTGAAGTAGACTTCAAAATAATTGAATGAGAAAGACAATGTAAATTATTCTAGTCAATAGTTTTGACTCTAGACTCCTCAGCCTTTTCATCAGACTGCTGACAAGTGAAACTGGTGTCTTCTCTAGCAAGAACATGACTACACTGCACAAGCTGGTGTAAAGGGAGTGCAATGGTGGTGCTGGTTGCTAAGACAGGAAGAAAGCCTCCTTTGGAAGAGGAACAACTAAGAAGGCAATAAACCAAGCATACTCAGGGACAAACAAGAATATAGGACTGTGATCTAGTTTGAGAAAATTTTCCAAATGTTCATCTTGAGCATTTAGTTCTCAGCATTTTCCCATGTGGTTGGTTGATGTTGGGGAAGAGAGACAGAGCCCAGTGTTGCACTAGAAAAGTCAGGAAGGAATGGGGTTGGCCGAACTAAATGGCTTATCTGTGATGATAGAGAATAGCTTAAAAGGAATCAAGAAAAGCAAGTGGGCCATACTTTCCCAGTAACTCCCCAGCAGGTATAGAGTACTTACAGGATTCCACTGTGGGGGAGTAGTCCTAGAGTCAGGAAACTAGAAAACCAGATCCAATCACTAAACAAACCAAAAAACTCTGGGTTGCAAATATCCCTGAGCCTCTAATGCTACAGCCTTGAAACAGTTCTTACAGCACAAAAGAAGCTCACAGAAGTACAAACTCAGATGTTAGCCCTGAAAAGATCCCATACATTTCTTCTGGCAAATTCTACCATAATGAAGATAATTACATCTAAAATGGTCATTTAATATGTACCAAACACCATGCTAAGAAAGATATACACATTAATTGTTCTCAATAGTCCACTTTTAGATCGACGGCAGCATTTTCAGTTGTAACAACAACTGGTATCACCACTGGCATTTAGCAAGTGTGGACCAGGGATGCTCAACTGTCCCATGTAACAAAGATCAATGACCTCAAAATTCCAAAAGGATCTCCTTTGACAGACCATTTAAGTTTATTTACACTTGACAATCCTATAATTGGCATCTTCATTTATTAGGTGATAAAAGTTTAAAGAGGATAAACAACTTCCCACAGCTTACATTGCTCACCAGTGGAAGAGCCAGGATAATAATCCAGATAATCTGACTCATTATTTTACATGCTAAAGCATTGAAATCCTGTCTACAAAGTGAATCATGGGTGTTAAATGTTAGGAAAGAACAAAAAGGTAAGAGAAATACAAGAGACAAGGTGTCTTTCAAAAATGTTTTAGTAAACCAATAGGGTTTGGGACCCATTTCCTCAAATTATGGCACTTTGAAATCTAAGGAAACAGAAGTGGAGAGCCCTTCTCACTTCTACCTCCTCCCCTTCTCATGCAGGTCATGAGACCTTTTTCAAGATGTGAGCTCCTATACCTGAAAAGGAGCTGAAGACAGGTACTGAGAAGCTGAACTAACCTTGCTAAATCCTGCTAGTTTATTGTCATTGGATCATATCTTTTCTGTCTAATGTGTTTTCCAGGAGTATTTACTCTTTTGAGAGAGACAATCAATTTTATTTAGTTTTTCATTTGCTTTTTGTTGCTGTGACACTTCATTGTGTACGTGGTACTGGGGTTTAAACTCACATCCACTTGCTTGCCAGGCAAGCTCTGTAACTGCTGAGCTGAGCCACCACTCCATCAAACGTATCATGGAAATACACAAGTCTTCTACATCACATATAACTTATGTTGAACAAACTTGCACATTTTTCTTTTATTGACCTGTGTTTTGCTATAGGAGACTCAGCCATTAACCTAGCACTAGGTTAGGAAACATGTTTTTCCTCCCATATAAGATGAACACTATTTCAGTATTTACTGGTTCTATTACATCTTGACTTTAAAGAATTACAAAAGGGGGTAAACAAAAATTAAAGAGAACTTTTTAACCTGAGCAAAAAGAAAAAAAAAGCCTTAATAGCTGTGCCTTCCCTATTAAACATAACATGGTGAAAAGCACACAGAATTCAATCAGACAATCCTAACTAGACCATCAATAAATTTTTGCAAGTCATATAGCCTATTTCTCAGGATCTTAAATATAAAATGAGATGTCTAATGATTTCTAGATGTTTTCAAAATCTAGGTTTTTTTTGTTTTGCTTTGAGTGGCATAGTCAGATACGTGGAGACGTACACAACACATTTGGCTACAATACATATGTTCTTAGATTGTGAAGCACACATCATAGATGAAGGCAATTTACAAGGGACAGTGCTAACCATAGCTAACCTATAAAGCGTATGAGATTCTAGCTTTAAAACTGCATCATTGTCCATGGAATACTGCAGGTGCCCCGAGTTTCTAGGGTTTAGTACTGCCAATAAGAATATTGGTATTTTAAATGTGCTTCCCTAAAAGTTGTGAAACTCTGGAGTCCAAATTTGATTAAAACTCTTGACTGTACTCAAGCTGTAAAATTTTAACTCAGTTTATACATAGGGGGGAAAAAAATATAGGTGTTTTTGCTGATGTTTGGCAATACTGTGTTTGCAATGTGGCATCTTAGCATAAAAGGGCAGAAACTTTAAACAATTCCAGAATAGAGTTAGAAATTTCCTTCCTGCCTAGATTGACTATACCCATGGGATGTCTGTCCAAGTTGTACAAACCAAGCATTCAGAAGTCTTTCCAGAACAGAACAACATATTTACCTCCTCAACAGTATGGTGTTAACTTATGTAAGTATGTAAAGATACATTTTAAATCCAGAATTGAATTGAGAATGAGGACATAACAGGATTCTCAAATATCTCCTGTTTTTCCACTTTGACATTCCTCAAGTGAATTTTTATCTTGACATATGTAAATTTTAGTGAAATATATCATTCCTATCTATTTTCAACTAAAGATTATCTAATTGGAACTTGTTAAAGAAAAAGCTTAGTTAGGTTTGGAAACTTTCTCTGTGAAATTTCTTCCCAAGATTTCACATACAGAATCAAGTTAAACCATAATCACAAACATCTAACAGTAAACGGTGTTGAGAAATCCTCTGCTTACAGCTGAACTAAATACATGGTTGTCATCAAAGGCAGAAGTTAACATTTGAAATGGGAATGCCAAAAAATGTTTTCTAGTTAAGAGCATGAATTTCAGTCTAATTCAACACCTTCATTAATTGTCTAAATCCTGGTGCTTATTTATCCCCTAACAGAATATTAGGCTGAGAACAGTTGATAACATGGTCAGAATCAATATATATACTTTGGTTTGTTATGGGTTAGTTAAAATGTATTGTTTCCCCACTTGAATATGGATTTGAAAAATGAAAGAAAAAGTATATCAGGGCTAGTAATGTTATTACTAAAATATCTGGGGAGGTAGATGTGGCTTCATCAGTAAGATAAAGTTTCCTAATATTGAACTGGATTAGACTAACTCATTAGCCATAGGCACTATAGGACACAACAGAGCTACCCTACCACACCCTGCCAATGAAAAATAGAGCCTTCATTGGGAAGAGTAGGGCATATTCAGCATGTAAGCAGTTACACTCCAAGAGGAATAAACCCAGGTGCATGCACATATACCCAGCTTATTCTAACTGAACTCACTAATCAGATAAGGGCTCAGTTCTCCTGGGAATGAGTGAACAAAGAGGCAGACAGAGGCTATAAGCACAACACTTTGCCCCCCTCCATATAAAAGGAAGCACAGGAATAGGGAAGCGTCACTCCATAGACTGAAGGAAAGAGCAAGGAGATGAGAAGAGGGGACAATTCATGTCACCTTTGCTTTGGATAATTCTCAAATATTAGGAAAATATTCTACATAAACCAAATAAGATCATAAACTTTTGGTTGCTCCTAATAGTTAACTTCCAGAAACAACTAGCACAGGGGAATTTGGAGCAAATTGTACAACCGTAAGTTTTAGGAATAAATTTAATTGTGAAGAAGCAAAAGAAAGATGAAATTTCAAGGCAAAGGATAATATTAGTTATAACAAAGAAGTTCCTATACTCTTATGCTGTCGATGAGATTGTAAATTAGTACAACCGCCACGGAAATCAGTATGGAGGCTCTTCAAAAGGCTAGACATGGCACCATCATATGACCCAGCTATAACACTTCCTGGTAGTTACCATGAAGAAGCAAATTCATCTTACTACAGTGAAATAAACTCAGAAAATGAATATGTGGAAGCTAGAGAGGAAAAAGGAAGACAAGTTGGGGTGGATCTTCTAAAAATCAAAGGGATATCAAGAGGAAAGAGACCAATGGATGATAAGTAGAAAGGGAAGGGAAATTCTGGGAAATGATATTGGCCAAATTACAAATACGAACATGTAACAAATTCCATCAAGCTGTACAACTTTAATACACCAATAAAAGTATGGGGGAAAAGTTCCTAGAAAAGACTACTAAAATTATTTTCTTTTCCCATGATATCCATGAGTTCTGAAAAAGTTTATCCTAAACTATACCCAAATTCAGCTGAAAGTTATTCATGTTGGCAATCTGGGTAACAAACTACTTTCATGCCTACTGATACTGCTTTAAAAATTACATTTTCCCATCCTGTTGGCTCTCTAAATTGCTTCTCTCACACTAGGTGATTTTCTCTTTTTAGATCATTTAGGCCTAAATTAGTCATATCCCCTTTCCCACCTACAAATATAGTAACTGTTCTACAAGACCTTATCCAGAAGATCATCTGGTATCTCCAAGAAAAAAAAAATTTTAAAAAGTCTATGAATGAAGATTCTCTAAATATGTAAAAAAAAGGATTATCATTGTGACAGGTATTGTTCTCTTTTTACATGAACTAAGACTTATTATAACCTATGTTTCCATCTTTTATTATCAAAGATACATAAAGGATTGTTGTTTAACATTCCTCAAATTTCGTAAGAAATACTAGTTCATGATCTTTTGAAGGGATACATCCTTTAAATCACAACAGGCACACTTTTAATAATGGTCAATGCAATTTTGCAAACCCCTCGAGTTATGGAAACTGTTTTGTGCCATTTTTAAAACAGATTCACATTAATCTATGTCTACACTATTGGTAACAATGGAAGTTAGCAAAATAGAAGATACAAACTTCTAGGTTGTTTCAATCTCAAAGTCATTTGCATGCATAAATTATTTAATTACTTTCTTCTCCTATAATCTATGAAAGGATCACCTTTAAGAACAGAAGAGTTTGGTTTAGAGAGGAAGATGGCAGTCACCCCAGCAGCACTGACTCTGTGACACTCCTGAGAGTCACCTCACGCTGCACGTCTGCACGCGAATTCCCACGGTAGGATGAACCTCCCAATACGGGCAAACATTACCCCCTGCTAATTCTTTAACCCCAAAACAATAGTGAAGAGCATTAACCAAAAAAAAAAAAAAAAAGGAAGTTTATGGCACATGTGTGAGCAGCCCCACACCCGGGGGGAGGGGAACTTGCCCATAGGGGAGCAAGTTACCCCTAATCAGATCCCCTAATCTGGCCTCGAACTCCCTGATCTGAATGCTCTTCATAGATATGAACTTGGAATTAAGTTCGGGTACTTTTTGCTCTCAGTAGCAAAATTACACTGGGTCCTGTGAGCGGCTGCAGCCAGCGAGCTTTCCGGCAGGCGGGGCTGGCTGCTCAGCAAAAAACGATAATGGTCTCTCCGCGGCCGGGCAGAGGACCGGAACCCAAAACGGAGAAAGGGAGCCACCTTCCTAACCACGTTCCCTACCCTGGCCTGCTGCAAACTCCCTGATTTGACTGCTCTTCATGTTTATCAACTTGGAATTAAATTCGGGTGGTTTGTTGCTCCGAGTAGCAAAATTACAGCAGACCCTGCGAGCAGCTGCAGCCGGCAAGTTTCCTGGAGGGCGGGGCTGGCTGCTCTGGAAAAAATGCTCTGTCTCTCCGCCGCCACGGGCAGAAGACCAGAATCTAAATCAGAAAATGGGAGCCAGGTTCCTAACCACGTACCACAGCGAACTCCCCAATCTGACTGCTCATTACCTTACCTAATCCTGCATAAAGCACTGGGGAGAAATTACTAACACTAACAAACTCGTAGGCAGCCTGTCGCCATTGTGACATGTCCCTGAGGGTGGAGCAGGTCGCCCAGCACCACTGCAGGGCCTCAGCCCCCACGACCAGAAACAGAAGTTACCGCCCCTACAACAACTGGCCACCTGCATTGGGGGCTGTAGGGAACTGCAATTCATCTCTCCAGCTCCCAAACCTGTCAGTTGGTGACCTTCTCCCCTTTGGTCCATACTCCTTCCCACCCAAATAGGAGGAGCCTGTGAACAGAGCTTGCTCCAACAGGGCGCATCCATCTATAGGGGATCCTCTGCTTTAGCCTCTCCTTAAAATCTGCATCAGGAAGCTTTGAACATATGGGGCAGCTCAGGCTTCAGCTTAGCATCTGAGCTCCTTGCACAGCCAAGGCTGAACAGGCCTGGACCTCTCTAGCAGGACGCCTCCTAGTGCTTGCAACGGAGAATCACATGAACACTGACACAATCTGGCACTTTTTCTGAGGATCTCAGCCAACCCCACAAAGCAGCTCTTGGGCCTTCTGAGGATCACAAGGCATGCAGAGTGGGTCACCAGTGATCCTGAGGAAGCAAGACTCAGGCTAGCCACTCCCCTCAGATCAGTCAGAGACCCAAGCATCTACAAAGGATCAACTCAATTGTCTACAATTTCTGAGCCCCAGGTCCAAGAAATATTTGGAGTGTGGATTGGCAGGAAGCAACCATCTCAGGATTCAGCCCAGGGGGAGTTGAATACCCCTTTGCAACAGAAAATTTTAGAGGATATCCTCTAAGAAAATCCAGGCCAACAGACTGAACCAATGTGCTTCTCCCTAAACAAGCTCAACTCCCGAAAATCCCCAGCTTTATGTCGGACTTGATTGCACCACCACATGATACATACCTCCTGATCGAAGGGTCAGAAAATCTCAGAACTGTAACAACTAGTGTTGCAGTTTTTTGGGGGGTTTTTTCCTGTTTTCTTTTTATTTTTTATTTTTTTTAAATGGGATTCCAGCTGAAAAATAATATTTTTGAAATTTTTAACATTACTGTGGGTTTTTGGGTTTCTCTTTTGTTGTTGGTTTTCTGGGTGTTTTTGTTTTTTTCTCTCTTCTTTCTTTCCCTTCTGTTTCCTCTGCTCCTTTCTTGCCTTACAATTAATACTGAATTTTGGTGTTGGTGGATGTGAATACTTATCTGTGTGTATGTATTGGTGATTGGCTCTTATTTCTTTAGGTCTTATTGAACCCTACTGCTAACTTCTTTCTCCACTGTACTCTGGTAATCCCTAAATTTAAGCATCTTTCTTTCATTCTCACCCCAAGTCTTTCCATACCCGCACCCCAGTCCTGTTTTCCTTAGTCCTAATAGAATAACCTACTCCCCCCTAATCCCTAGTTCCCCTATACTCTATAACAGGTGTGATTTTATACCTCCCCAATTCACTTCCTTGACTTCCTAGTCAATCCTTCTCCCAATTTCAGAGAGACCCTTATACCTGAAGAAATTGACACACCTCAAAACAGCTACTTGCTTGGTATCATACTACACAGTGAGTTCTCTCAAAGAAAGCTGCCACTATTGGTGCTAATCATCCGCTACTGTTTCAGTTGAAACAGAATAGTATTTGCGCCTATAGCCTCTCAAATTCTCACAGAACCGTCTGGCATCTCTTGGTCTATATTGACCAAATAACTCCTCTTCACAAGGAAACAAAGTCATAAGAAGCTCCAATTTCTCCAACAAGAGTATGAAGGCTGAAATAAAAGACAAGCTCTCTGACTCAGAAAATGAGGAAAAGGGGAAATAACTCTGCTCAAACCCAGAGCTCTCCACCTAAGCATCCCATAGCCGGGGCCCTAGATGAAAACCAAAGACATTGTGTCAGCACTATGATTAGTAATGCAATTAAAGAGTTGAAAGAGGAAATAAGGAAAGAGATCAAAGAGCAATTTCAAGAGATGAGAGACAAATTCTACAGAGAAATTAAGGATCAATTCCAGGAGAAGAAAGATCAGCTGTACAAGGATATTGACATTCTGAAAAGAGATGTAGCAGAGCTAACAGGATTGAAAAATACCATTAACCAATTCAAATCTTCACTGGAAGATACCAACCCCAGAGTAAACTCTAATGAAAATACATCTTCAGTGCTTGAAGAACAAGTATCAGACAATGAGGATTGCCTAAACAATGTAGAAATCAAAGAAAGCAAGATAAACAGTTTATATTACATCATCAGAACTTCCAAGTAATATTTGATGAGATGAGGCATAATAATCTCAATCATTGGCCTGGAGGAAAACTCCAAGCAGCAAACAAGAGGCTTCAGGAACCTTTTAAACGAAATCTTAAGTGAGAACTTCCCTCACATTGCTATTGATCCGGAATACCACATCCAAGATGCTTATAGAACACCAAAAAGACCTATTCAGAGGAGAAACTAACCAAGACATATCATTTACAAATTGAATAACAGAGAAATTGAAGAGAGAATTCTAAAAGCTGCTAGAGGAAAGCCCCAAATCACATTCAGAGGCAAACCTATTTGGATCCCTATGGATTTTTCAGAACAAACAATGAAGGCCAAAAGAGCTTGGAACAATATCTTTCAAGTGTTAATAAGAACTTTCGACCAAAGATAATATATCCGGCAAAACTCAGGTTCAAATGCTAAGGGAAAATTAAATACTTTAACGATAAAATCATCCTTGCAAGATACCTGAACACTAATCCCGCTCTACAGACCATTCTTAAAGATGTTCTCCATTCAGAAGACAATGCCAACAATATGCTAAATCCTTAAATAAGGGCAAGTCAATTATCATACTATACAAAAATTGACTTCCAAGATGGATCAAAATCCTGTAATAGATACCAAGTCTGTGAACGAGCCTCCCATATCTATTCTTTCCTTGAATGTGAATGGTCTCAATGCCCCAATTAAAAGACACAGACTGACCCACTGGATCAAAAAACAAAATCCAACAATATGTTGCCTGCAAGAGACACATGTGACACTCAAATAGACACAGGCTGAAAGTGAAAGGATGGCAAAATGTCTACAAGGTCTGTGGCCCAAAAAAGCAAGCTGGTGTAGCAATTCTAATTTCTGACAAAATTAATTTCCAACTAAAACTAGTCAGAAAGGACAAAGAGGGACACTTTATCATACTAAAAGGGACAGTTCACCAAGAAGATATAATGATAATCAACATTTATGCCCCCAATTACAACCCCCCCAAATATATGG
>PVKS010035014.1:0-20427 GCA_004027875.1 Aplodontia rufa
CACCTATCCATCCATCCATGCATCCACCCATCCATCCATCCATCCATTCATCCATCCATCCATCCATTCATCCACATATCCATCCATCCATGCATGCATCCAAGCATCCATTCATGAATCCATCCATCCATCCACCTATCCACCCAACCATCCACCTATCCATCCATCCATGCATCCACCCATCCATCCATCCATCCATCCATTCATCCATCCATCCATTCATTCATCCACCTATCTATCCACCCATCCATCTATCCTACTGGTGCTTGACTGTGTGGGCCACTGGGTGTGTCCTGCCCTGAATTTCCAGGTGGAGCACTGTGGTGGTGGCTCTTGACCTCACAGGAAAGGACGACTTCTTACCCAGGCTGGTGAAGACCATCCGCCATGGGTCCTGAGACCTCAGGAAACTGAGACTGCAGGTTGAAGGAAGCAGAGTTCTGGGATCCCTTGTAATCAACAGGACTTGGCGGCCTGGGGTAGAAGAGAGGCATCCATGGCAGTCTCTGGGCTGCTCTGGGCATCCCTTTCAGCCAGTAGAACTTAGTGATGAGCCAGAAAAGTCAAACAGGAGGGTTGTAGCTGCAATGAGTTGACCTGGGCTACAGGGCAGTGGTGGGCACGGGGTCTAGGTCCTGAGCACAGTGATACTTGTCCACTTGGTCGTGTGTTCTGTTCAGCTTCTCATGCGGGAGCTGAGCACTTGTGTTCTGGGTGCACCCTGTAGACCCTGTCATCCAGGCAGGCAGTATCCCCACCAACATGCAGCCCACCAGGGGCTCTTTCTCCAGGGCTAAGCAAGGCACCCCCTGTCACACTTGTAACAGAAGACCTACACCTGGTCCCCCAGCTCTGGCAGTGAATCCTGGGAGTCCCTGGCAGCAGAAGCCCTCTGCTCTGCCACTGTAGCCACTCTGACATCGTGGTGGCTAGATGTGTCTTAGAGAGGCAGGGAAGTTGAGGCTCAGTGGACACCAGCTGGTGACAGGGGCAGCTGACACAGAAACACAGAGGAGAGGCGGGAAGGATTTGACCCAGGAGCTGATGCCTGCCATGGGGAGCAGCTCCATTGCCGTCTAGTTCCCAAGTGTGGAAATGGCCACCAGATGTCCAGACATAGGAGACTGGGGTCCCAGGACTGGAGGATGCCAATGCTGGCTGTGGGGAGACTCCAGTGCCTTAGTCACATGGGGATAGGATGCAGCTGTCCACCAGGCACAGAGGAGGAAGATGAACTAAAGCCAGTACTAGAGATAAAGAGAAGCTCTGCTCTGCTGCCGGTGACGGCTGTGACCCGAGACCTGAAAACACATCAGGAAAGCACAGAGGAAGGCAGCGAGGCAGGGCTCGCTGGAGGAGTCACCAAGGGAATGCTGATTGCCCACGGGTGTGTGGCCATTTAATAATTCAGTGAGCTATTTTTTAAAGAAATGAAATATATTAAGAGCTGTATTTTCATTTGATTAATAAATGCTCTATAGGAACAACAAATAACCAAATAATTAAAGTCAA
Source organism: Aplodontia rufa (assembly GCA_004027875.1). Taxonomy (NCBI): domain Eukaryota; kingdom Metazoa; phylum Chordata; class Mammalia; order Rodentia; family Aplodontiidae; genus Aplodontia; species Aplodontia rufa. Next base: position 1,513 of record PVKS010035014.1, read on the forward strand.
TCCAATCTCTTAATGCAAACAGTCTTTAAACAGCCCTTAATTGGCTTTTAAATATAGATTCAGGTAACGCACAAGTCATTGCCACCTGGTTTCCTCTGTTTTGACCGAATGGAAACTCTCGCACCCAGCGCCACCCAGCACCAGCCTCTCTGCTGCAGGAGGCTTTGGCATGACTTTCCTTTGCTAGTGATTGAGCTGATGCCATAAACAAAGCCATTTGTCACTTTCAGTTAATGGTATTTTGGATGGAATTAAAGCATTGCTTGTAACATTGGACATACAGCTTAATCCTTCATTTTTATTCAGTGTCTCCAATTTATTTTATACAAATAATTTATCCCTTTCTAAATTGCACAGTCTGCTACTTGGACATATTTTAGAAGTTTTTCAGTGTTACACACACTAGTTGTTCAGCTGTGTTTTATTTTACCATTATTATCTAAAAGAGGGAAAGAGACTGGCAAGCCTTCCATGCTTCTTACTCTGCATTTCTGTCTGTCTCTGAGACAAGCTGCTGCTTCCTATTGTCCACCTGAAAAGGGAGACTGAGCTATGCTTATCTTACAGAAGTAAAGAGGAGGCTCAGGTCAGTGGACGCTCCGTGTAGCCACCTGCTGAGGACAGCTGTTGGATAGTGGCCTCCTGAGTGCTGTCTTCACCAGCAAGCTCTTTCAGTTCCAGTAAGGAAACAAGACCTTCTGTCTACAAATATCACACATACCACGAAGGTGTTTCCCAGAAGGCAGTAAAGGGAATGCTGTAGACGCACACTAGGGTCTGGAAGGCTGCTCCTACGTTTCCTCTGTTAGAAAACGATTCCTACTGGGTTTCCTAACTTCACTCTTTTGGAATCTTTTCTTTTAGGTTCAGAAAGCAGAGCTAGGCCCTTCTTAAGGGTTGGGAGAGAGCCTGATGCCCTGCTAGAAACTTGGGAGGAAGAACGTTGAATGGTCCTTTAAAACAGAGGTCTTCTAGAAAGTGCCAAAGCGATGTGGCCTCCTTCTCCATGGTGGGCTGAGGGCAGCAAGGCGGGTCTCACATCCATCAGCTGAGGGTGCCGGAGAGGCCCAGGCAGGTCCGTCCTCCTGTCTTGGAGGCCCTCAGTATTCTCTTTCTAAAGTACAGCATCACACATATTTTCTTTAAAGAAAAGGATTTGGTATGGACGTATTTGTAGGATATGAAATGATTGGACATGAGATATGTCTCTTGTCCCAGGTCCTGATGGAAGCGAAATCAGTCCTGTGAGTGGGAAGACCAGATGTGTGCAGTGAGGCATGGATTAGCACAGTGTGCAGGTGGAGGGCTGCTGGGGTTCTCCTCCCTGGCACTCCTCCCTGGGGTGCTCCTCCCCAGGGTGCTCCTCCCCAGGGTCCTCCTCACTGGGGGTCCTCTTCTCTTGGTGTGCTCTTCCCCAGGGTGCTCCTCACTAGGATGCTCCAGTCTGGGGTGCTCCACCCTGGGGTGCTCCTCTGATGGAGAGATGGCCCAGACAGGCCCATCCATCAGCCACTGAGTATCTCAGAAATAACAAAGAACAGAGGAAATGGGAAAACCTTGAGCTCAGAGTGGCCCAGGCTGTGGCCCTGTGGGGGTGGTGAGGGTGCACCCTGGGGAGCAGGCAGACAGAGGAGTCACTTCCTGCAGGCTGCAAGGGCCCTGGTGGGGACAGAGCAGAAAGGCCACACAGGCCGCAGTGCAGGCAAGAGGAAGTGCCCGAGCTCCATCTTCAGGGAGAGAAATGGACCCAGACACCCACTCCTGCTTAGGGGTCAGCAGGGCCCGCCCACCAGGCAGCAGAGCCAGTCTGGACAGGATTCGAACAGGATGAGTAATTGCCTTTCCCTACGTGAACTGGGTTTAGTTTTGACTGTCAAATGAGTTTCATTTTTATTTCCTGTACCGTAGGGTGCTGGGTTTCTCTCTGGAGTGTTGGAGAAACTTCTTTTCTTTTCCACTTAGCAGTCATACCTCCATGGAAGAGTGGACACCCTTCCCCTATACCCTCTGTCTCCCCTCTGGGACCCGGCCTTGAAAACCCTTGTGCAATGGAAGAGGCTGCACCAAGGCCCTCTTGGCTGGCAGATGCCACCTGTGCCTGGATGTCTGCAGACCAGGAGTCAGGGAGGCCATCACCTGCATGACCTCCAGCATGCACTTCTTCTCCAGACCTGGGCGACCTCATTTAAACAAGGAGAGAGCCCCCTGGACTGGGCTGGGATGAGGCACAGGGGACCAGGCCAATGCACCAGAGGGGCTGGGCGCAGGGGACCAGGTCTGTACAACAAAGAGGTGGGGCACAGAGAACCTGGCCAGCATGACCAGGAGGTGGGGCAGGACTGGCCATCCTTCCCATGTGCCAACAACCTCGAAGTCATCCTTTCTACTATTAAGCTCCAATTACTTAGTGGCACCCCAGGCTGGCCTAGTGAGCTGACTCTTGTGAAGCTGCTCATCTAACTGGAAAGGTCTGGCTTCCTTTGCTGTGCAGAGTATCCTTGCTCTGTGACCTTACTGGGCAGTTTTGCTTTTGTCCCTGCACCCCTGCAGGTGTCTGAGTCCTGCCCATACAAGTGCCAGGGAGGTTGAGCCTGTGTCCCGTGGTGAACTTGTAAATGGACTTCTTCATCTCAGTCTTCAATCTACTCGGAGCTGAGGCTCACGCAAGGGCCGGGCTCGGGGTCCATTTAGGGTTTCTGTGTGGGAATTCAGTTCCCAGCAGCGGGCATCGAGGAACCTGCCCCTGGTCCACTGGCGTCCCTGGCACCTTTGTCAGGAAGGACACCACAAATGCTGGATCCTTTCTGGGCCATCTAACTCCATCTGCCTGTGTGGTCTTTGTTTCAGCACTACAGTGTTTTGATTATCATCACTTTGGAATATATTTTGAGATCTTGAATGCAAAGCCTCCAGCTTTGTTCATTGTGTGCAAGAAGCTTTGCTAGGTGGGGTCTTTCCCACTGTGAGGGGATTTTTCTGCCTCTAGGAAGAAGGGCACAGGAATTTTGACAAGGGTTTTGCGGGTATGTAGAGAGCGTTGGGTGCAGTGGACATTTTAGCAAGGGGAGTTCCACTCCATGAGCGTGGGCATCTTTCATTCATTTGGGTCTCCTTCAACTCCTTTCTCAGTGTTTTGTAGTTCTAGCATATAGGTCTTTCACCTCCTTGGTGAATTTGCTGCCATGTTATTTATTTATTTATTTGACCCTATGGAATTGTTTTCTTATTTTTTTTTCAAATAGTTCACTATGAAATCAAAGATATACTACTGATTTTTCTAAGTTGATATTATCCTGAAGCTTGATTGAATTCCTTTATCAATTCTAGTGGGTGTATGGGTGTGTGTGGCATCTTTAGGGTTTTCTGGACATAAGATCATGTCATCAGCAAACAAGACGAGACAGCTCACAGGTGGGGAGAGGATACCTAGAAATCATGGAGGGAAAAGGGGCTGAAGTCCAATGCATGCATGAACTCAAACCTGCAATGGCAAGGAAAATAAGCAGCCATGTGCAAGAGCAGGCAGAGACTGGGGCAGACGGGCCAAGGGCCCACAGGCATGGGCTGCAACGTCCAATGGTTCAGCGTCCATGAGATGTGGCCTCCCGCTATTTAGACCAGCTATCACCTGAAGGAGGAGCGATGACGGATGTCAACCCGGCTGTGAAGAACCTCACATCTTGCTGGGAACACACAGCAGTCACTATGTAAAACAGCAAGCGACTCCTGAAGGTCAGAACCACCCGTGACCCAGAAGCTTTAGCTCTGGATACAGATCCAAAGGAAAAGACCCCGGGGTGGGAGAGATGGCCACTCTGTGTCCACGGCAGTGTAGAATGGTGAATGGATTCAGAAAATGAGGTTCATGCTCACAGCGGAGTACTGTTGCCTCTGAAAGGACAGAAGAGGCTGCCATGCATGACAACGTGGTGAGCCAAGAAGATACTATGCTAGGTGGGGTCAGAGGCTAGGATCTGGAAGGTCCCCAAAGTCTCAGGAGCTCGGAGGTGGGGGTCAGGGCTAGGATCTGGGGCATCTCTAAAGTCTCTGGAGCTCGGAGGTGGGTTTTTCTGAATGATCAGATCATGTGAGCTCTGACCTCATCTGTAGATCTGTTCATTGACGGATGGATGGACTGCTGGGAGGGCGACTGTTTGGAAGGAACATCCCTGGGTGTCATTCTTTCTGCTTCCTGGCCGCCATGAGCCAAGCAGAATTTCTTTTCCTGCTATCCCTCCATGAAATCTCTGCGTGGAGTTGGCCAACTATGGGCTGAATCACTGAAGCTATGAGCAAAGCGAGCCCTTCCTCCTCTGAGTTCTTGCTGGGTATTTTGGTCCCGGTGATGACAAACGGACACACAGCCCATGATGTTGCTTTCATGTGAAATTTCAAAATAATGAACTCGTGGAAGCAGAGGGCAGAAAGGGAGGGAGGCTGAGCAGGTTACACAGTCAGGGGGCTCAGCCCCAGGAGTGACTCTGGCTACGTGGTGACTACAGGCTGTGACAACGTACTGCATGTGTTAAAATGGCCGAAAGAGAGGAATTCAGACTTTCCCGCCACAAGGAGATGATGACTGTGTGAGGCGATTGGCAGACTGCATTGATCAGGCTGCAGAGGACATGTGCGGAGACACTATGCTGCTGCTCACAGACATGCAGTTATTACAGGTCAGTTGAGAATAAAGCAAGAGGGGCTGGAGCGGTGGCTTAGCAGTCACAGCACCTGCCTGGCATGCGTGAGGACCCAGGTTCCACCCCCAGCACCACGTACACAACGAAGAAGTGTGGAAGCAACAAAAGCCACATAAAAAACTAAATAAAATTGATTCTGTCTCTCTTTCACTGCCCCTCTCTCTTTAAAAATAAAATAAAATAAATAAAATAGAGAGACTTTATAAATGTGGAGGGTTTTGTACATAGTATTCTTACTGCAAGTGGGAGATATTACGCTGTTATAATCAGACCTGACAAAGCTGATTGCTATGAAAGAGAGACCTGGCTTTTCCTTTAGAAATCTGCACATCAGGGTATCGTGACATCTCACTATTATGAACATGATGAATTATTCAAAAGTGACAAACAGCCACTTTTCACCTTCTCGCTAAATTTTAACCATTGTGGGTTCTTTTAAACACCAAGCCACAGGAGGCCACTTTGGCTCCCTGGCTGCCCTTGACTCTGCACTCAGCCAGCACTGACACCAGGGATGAGCCTCGTCCTTGTCACCTGTGAGCTTCATGCTCCCAGCTGTTTCCTTCTGGAAGTAATCTGGGAAGCCGATGGGGAAAGGATGTGTGCTTCTCAGAAACTTGAATCAAAGATGTGTTTGAGAACTGTTTCTCATCTTTTTAAGCAGAACGTGCATAGTCACCTCCAGCCTGATGCCCTCAATAGTTCAGAGGGGCACTGAGGGCTGTGAAGATCCAGGCTGAGCTCTGTCAGCTCCCTCTTCTCCACAGAGGCACCCAAGCTGAGGTCGCCCGGCCCAGCTCTTTTCTGCCAGGAGCCACCTCAGCCAGATGAAGCCAATGTGTCCTGCACGGATGAGACTGTGCTGTGTCCGCACGGGAAACTGTTCCACTTCTGGACAAATGACACTCTGCTAATGAAAAAACATTTATCCAATGTATCCCAGTGTTGTGTATACAACCAAAAAGAATAAATAAAAATATAGGTAAGAAAATGACACTAAGATTTTCATGGCAAAAGATCTTTGCTCACCATCATGACAAATATGTGAGCTCACGGAAGAGAACCCCAAGCATTCTCGCCTTGTAGAGACACCCGCAATGCAGGTTCACGATGTGACCGTGCTAACTGTGGCCACCATGAGAAAACAGGCGGTGTAGCTGAATTTTAATTCAGTTTAGGATCAAGCAGTGAAATGGGATGGTGAAGTTTGAAACCCTCTGCTTCTTTTCCCATCTGTGATTTTTAACTGAGCAGTTGATTAATACGACTGATTGAGAAGGACTCTGGGGACCTTGCCTTCCCAGCTATAAGTGCATGGACTTTTATTCATATAAAATGTCTGCACTCTAATGAATCCAAAATAGGACAGCAGCGAGTTCGGGCAGCTAAGTGTGTTGACGGAACCCCCACGACTGCGTTTCGCAGCGATGACTTTCTACTGTGCAGTGCGCGTGCCAGGTCCTTCTGTAGGTTGCTTCGAGCCCTCCCCTGCTGCTCCCCTGCAAGATGGAAGCGTGTGTCCCTGTGTGCGGCAAGTGCCATCAGGGCGTTTGTTGGGACGGTAACCTTCCCACACACTCTCCGCCCTGCCTGGGTTTTCTTGAAGGTCGATTGAGTTTTCAACTGTGTTATCTGCTAGGTGTTTGATGGAGTGGTCCAGATAACAGGGGAGAGAGCAAAGCAAAAAGCATTTTTTGAAGATCAAAAGTGGCTGTTCATTTTGTTATCTGACCCTATCTGTTGTCATAGTAACAGGCTTCTTTTAACCTATGCCGTGGGATGGTTTGTCTCTGTCTGCTCTGAATTCTCCTTTGACTGAGGGGCAGCTCCTGCAGCCGCCAGCAGACTTCCAGTCCTTCCTGTGAAGCTCCGAGGGGCCGAAGGGACGCATTCCCACGTCAGAAAGGATTTAAATTACATTTTCAATTTAAACTGCTATCTTAATTTAGGTGAGATAAAGCCAACACAGAGCTTTCTCCCCTGCTTCTACAATGTGTAAGTAAATGTCATTTAGAAATGAAGTGAATTAGCATGTGGACTCTCGCGTCCAGGACAGGTTTAATCTTGCATCGCGCCCACCCCGGAAGGTAGATGGCTTCGCAGAGGTAGCGTTTGAAGTAAACTTTTAAGGAAACGGACACAATAAAAGCTGATCTAATTTCCTCACTGCTTTTGAGGCGGCCGGGGAGGAGACCGGGTCCCCCCATGTGAAGGACAATTTTGCAGTCGGCTCACATCAGGGCCATGATGGAAGGCTGGAAACATGTCCATTTATTGTTAAACCAGGCTTTTGGAAAACTGAGTTTAGAAGGTGAATTTTCTCCTGTGGGCCTTTTTACAGGACTTAATGTAACATGCTTTCCTTTTTTATTTTATTTATTTATTTTTTTAAGAGAGAAGGACAGTGAGGGAGACAGAAAGAATCAATTTTTTAATTAGTTAGTTTTTCGCATGGCTTTCGTTGCTCTGACACTTAGTTGTGTACGTGGGTGCTGGGGTTTGAACCCGTGTACTTGCGCATACCAGGCAAGCGCCGTAAACACCGAGCCACCGCTCTAGCCCCTGTGCTTTCCTTTTAAGTTTTGGCAGATTAAAAAATTCTTTGAAATGAGTGGGTGCTGGACTGGTCCTTAGGCCCCTGAGCTGGTGCCCTGGCCAGCACCCTGGGTCTCGCTGTCCCAGCCCCTGTGTGTGAGCAGCTCTGGTGCCAACGCGAGCCCAGGGCAGCTCTGCACACCCAGGGTGGGCTCAGTGTGCCTTGAACCCAGCCCACTCCTCAGCAGAAGGCGGAAGCCCCTCCTGCCTCCAGGACACTCCTGGGCCCAGCCACTCCACAGGCCCCTTCGCAGACAGCCAAGGTCCTCCGGGTGGGCACACTTTGCTAAGCCAAGGAGTGGGTGCTTCCAGCATTCCTCTGCTACAGCACCCTAGGCGTGAGGTGCCTTCTATGAGGGCCTTTTCCCCTCTTGCCTGGACAGTCCTCTGCAGGAAGGCAGCGTCTCCATAGTGGGGCAGAGGGCGTCCTCAGCAGCACTGAGGGCTCCTCCTGAGCATGCAGGCACGGGTGACGTCTCTTGCTCCTGTACATCACAGCCCTCTTAGGTTGAGCAGAGCTGACGAAGCCTTGCTCTTTCCACCAGTACAATGGGGACAATTTTAGTGTCCAGTCCGCAGGACAGCACAGAAGGAAGGACTTGCTTTCCTGGGTGCCTGGAGGAGGCAGCACATGCAAAGCTGAAGGGGCTCTCACTCTTTACGTTGTCCCCGTGGGAATCAGCGAGCGAGTGCACGCCCCGCTCACCCACCCTGGACGCCAGCACTCAGGGTCCTGGCCTGTCCCTTGGTGCACACACTAACTGCCTAAGTTTGCTGTGGTTTCCAAGTGCGCAGCTAGGGAGGGAGGGGGAGAGGACCGGCTGAAGCCAGGTGAGGGCTCCTGCACTCTGAGCTTCCTGCAGGACCTGTCAGCTGCCCTGGGTTCTCAGCACCCGGCTTCCGCTGAGCCCTCCTTTCAACGCTGCCTGGAAGACATGAGGCTCAAACACCAAGATCAACAGAGCACCGTCACCCTAGAGCCAGCCATCTGCGTCACACCAAGGCACTACGCTTTTCTCTAACCCTCTGAGGAGTTCTTAACTAAGAAGGATCCTAATTAGGAACTCCTTTAGTGACAAAGAGAAAAATGTGGAAAACTCAGATGAACAGTGTGAATGATTTGGAGAGAATCTACTTACTGGGTTTTTTCTTTGCTTTGTTTTGTTTTATCTTAAATAAAAATATTTTCTAAAAGCTTTATAACCTCTTCAAAGAATCCTAGTAATCAGGGGAAAAATCAATTATTGATTACCTACAAAGACTAGACAGACAGAAACGACGTGATTGAAGAAAATATTTTACAATATGATTTTATTCAATGCCTGACTTTGAGCACATATTTTAAAAAAATAAAAATATCAAGAACAGACTGCTAAAGTAATGAATGGGAAAGGTAGGAAATTATAGGGCTGTCCCTTCCTGGCGTTTAGCCTGTACCTAGGGCCATGTTTTCCCAAGACAGTGGGGGAGCCTTTTGTTGTTTCTAATTAGATAGAAAAGCCACGGTTCTAAATTTGATAAATAAATAAAAGCATGATAACATAGATAAATACTATCTGAAAAGCTTATCGAAGGAAGGAGTAGACCCCAGCAGAAATTAACTTTATTTCATCGGTCCTGGATTTTTTCGATCATAAAGTGTCGTTTAAGTGAGTTCGGTTTGCGCATTATTATGCGTTTCCTCTTTCATTAGGACTGCCCCACAGAAGCAGTTTAAAGTCGTTTTCAAAAGCTCCCTGGAAAACTCTCTCTGAGGATCAGGCAGAAGGGGCTAGGGCTCAGATCTGCGGGCTGGGCTCCCCGGCAGGTCAGACCTCAGGAGAGGACTTTGTCATATGGAGATGTTTAACGGTCCAGCGCTCAGCCCGCAGAGGCCGCCTTTCATCTTTGCAGAGTTTGAACATGATCCTTCCAAAGCCAGATAACCCAGGAAAGGCCTCTCAGGGGCTCCTGGCCACTTCCTCCCAGGCCCCTCCCCCTGAGCCCGGAGGGACCGGTCATTAGGATTCCTCCTGGAGGCTGGCTTCAAGTTCTGTTTGGCCTTCAGTCTATGTTCCTGCAAAACAGTAAGCTCTCAGCCTTTTTGTCCCCACTTTTAACCAGCAAGAAGCAATTGAAGATTGAAAATGAGTCAGCCACACACGTGCAGTGAGATTCATTTGCATGTGTGTGTCGTGTGGGCGTGTTGAAGCCTGAAGACCTGGCCTCAACCACCGTGTCGAGGACGCCCTTCCTCCAACTGCAGGTCCGAAGACGTGGCTTCCCCAGTAACTCCTCACAGCTGTCCACTCAAATACTTTGCATGCTTCTTGTTCACGGTGGAGAAGATCCAGGTGGATTGTTCCTGGGTGTGGGGTCAGCCTAGACTTTCCCACTGGCGCAGTGGCCGTGCCAGCGAGCAGGCCAGGTCCCTGCTTAGCCGGGCCTCTCCTGGGACTTTCACTGCACCTCCCAGAGGTGCCGCAGACTGGAGCTTCTCCTGAAGGACCAGGGTTTCTTTCTGTTTCCCACCAATACTCAGCAGGCCCATAGTATTGTGTTTTATTTCTGTAAATTACAGTGCCAGTTAATAAACAGTTGACTACATACGCCAACATCTGAGTCATTGCATCAGGAAGACTATAATCGTCCCAACCCAGTGCTGTCACGATTCCTGGGTCCTTGCTAGACAGGCACAGGCTGGTTATGGCCCATCACTGATCAAGTACACAGTCGTGACCCAGAGGGAACCATTGTGGCCAAAGTGTCCTGATGAAGTGGAAGGGATCCTGCCACCACTGTGACCCTAAGCCTTTGTGGACATTTCCAGGAAATTCAGACCCATGTAATGCAATGGCCAGGTGCCTCTTCAGGTCCAGATAGAGCCTCACTGATGGGCCAAGAGCACATTGATGTCTTTCAGAACATTTCAGAGGCACCTGTCCGGGGGCTCCTCCTCCCCAGGTGCGCCATTCTGAGTGAGTCCTCCAACGCCAAAGGTGCTCATGCCTTCCTCTGCGAAGCCAGCCAGTAAAGAAGAGCTTTGCTCACTGGGCGACTTGCTGAGAAGTGAATCTGAAGCAGAGGGAAGGTGATGTGGACCTCCCAGCCCACCACATCAAGCGGTTGACTCCTACTCGATGCTGCTCTCTCTCTCTTGCACACACACACTTAATTTCCTAGTTCTGGTGCTTCCACCTACTGTGCGCAGGGTGAGGAAGCAGGGCTGGGCCTCGGTGGACCTGGTCCTGTCTGAGGTCGTTGGACCTGCGAGGACGTGAGCCCAGCCTGCGCAGAGCACTACGGAAACTGCTCTGCCACTGACTCTCTGGGTAGAGGAGCTGAAGTTGGCCAACATCTTGTCCACCCTGCCATCTAGGAAGACCTGAGAAGGGAAACTCAGCACCTAGTGAATCCACAGGAAAGTGTTACAGCACGGAGAGAGGCACGGGCTGAGGGCACCACTGAGCTCAGCACAAGCAAGGGTCTCACGGGGTCTGGGGGGAGCAGGGGGCTGCAGACATCCCAGACCAGGCTGTGTGGCGGGAGCTCCTGTGGCCTCAGGACCATCAATGGCCCAGCTTGCGCTCTGCCTCACCTTGCAGCTTCAGACTCAAGCATGGGGATGCCATCAGACCTCTGAAGAGTCACATGTACCCGTGCTTGGTGAGCAAAGACCCAGAGCTCTCCCTGGGTGAGGGGCAAGGGCCCCCCTCACAGTCAGAGCCCCGGAGGGCGGGAGGGCGTCAGCAAGAGGAAGCAGGGAGATGCTTGGCTTGGGAAGGAAGAGGAAAGTGTCTCTATCAGCAACGACAAGGTTTTATTCGCAGATATTTTCAGTAATCTGCTATAGAAAGAGCTGCACCCCACAGTTAATGACGGTTGCAACACAATATCAAGCGTGCACCGTATGGGCTACAGAGGTGGCTCAGAGGTTGGGGTGCTTGCCTGGCATGTGTGAGGGCCCAGGTTCAAACCCCAATGCAACATTCACAACTAAGTGTCGGAGAAACAAAGGCCAGATGGAAAAATAAATAACATTGATTCCCTCTCTCCCTCCTTTTTTTTTTTTTTTTTTTTTTTTTTTTTTTAGGAGAGAAAGGAACATCAAGAGAAAGAGAGAGAGGGAGAGGAGCAATTTTTATTTAGTTTATCATGTGACCTTCATTCCTTTGACTCTGCTGGGTCCGTGGTGCTGGGGTTTGAACTCCAGTACTTGTGCATGCGAGGGAAGTGCAGGAACTGCCGAGCCACTGCTCCAGCCCCTGATTCTCTCTTAAAAAGAAGAAAGAAAGGGAGCAATTGTATTTCTGTGCACTTGCACTGAACAGCTTCAAAACAAAATTAGGAAAGCAGCTTTATTTAAAGTATTAGCCTCAGAAAGAACAGATACTTAGGAATGAATTTAACAAACAAAATGCAAAGATTTACTCTGAAAGTCATTGAAATATTTTGGAAGGAAATTAAGGAAGATATAAATAAATGGAAAGACATTCCTTATTCATGGGTTAAAAGACTTAATGTTGAAAAGTTTGTACTCCCCAGTTGATCTACAGTCAAAGCAGTTTCTGTCAGATCCAGCGTAACTTCTTCACAGAAACTGATAAACTGATTCAAAACTCTGTGGAATCCAGAAGCAACCCAGAGGAGCCCAAGCGACTTGGGAAAAGAAGAATAAAGTGGGGGACTCGCACTCCGGGATTCCAGAGCTTACCACTAAGCGCAGCACCAGCAGGGATGGAGCCTGCAGCCAGCAGCCAGGGCTGGGAGCCCAGACGTGCATTTGTGTGTGCGGCCACCTGCTGTGGACAAGGGTGCCGAGGACATTGGAGGGACAAAGACAGGGGAGCCGCACAGCCCTGCACAAACAAAAGGGATGTCCTGACCGCACCCCATTTGCAAGATCAACTCGCAAGGGATGGAAGGCTACAGGCAAGAAGTAGAAAGTAAAACTCCGAGGAGAAAACCCAGAGCTGAGCTGCTACAAGAGAGAAAGCCCTGCCTTGGATCTCACCAAAATTACGTCAAGGTGGTCACTGTCAACCCACGGATGAAAGAAAGACTGTGTCAACTCTCTGATGAGAGACCAGGGATTCTTACACGGATTAATATAAGACAGGCAGCAAAGCTGGAAGATAGGTAAAGGGTCTGCACACGCGTTCTCGCAAAGATGCTGGGCTTCCCGAGCCACGTGGTACGTGCAAGTTGAAACCGCAAAGAAATGCCGCCTCACACCTGCTAGTGTGGCTAGAGTCAAACCGCCTGACCCTCAGGCACAGCCAGGCGACCGTAAAGTGCTGCATCCTCTTCGGAAACATCCTGGTGGTGGCTCCACTGTGGTCAGGGTTGCCAGTGATGAACGTTCATCCAGGAGAAAGGAAAATGGAAACCCCACACAAGCCCTGCACGGATTTGTAGCAACATCCTTGAGCACGACCTAACCTGGAAACCACCGACGGATGGATAAGCAAACTGGCCTGTGAGCACCGCAGAGCACTACGCAGCCAGAAACAGGAGTGAAGGTCACGCTGCAGGCTGAGTGAGAGCAGCCAGAGGGAGAGAGAGGGCATGATTCCACTTAAGGGACCTGCTCAGGGTGGTGAAGCCACAAGGCAGAAGGCAGAGCAGGGCTGCTCAGGGGCTGAGAGACGGGGCTGAGGGGTGGGCTTCTAGGGACAATCTGACATAGTTTTACACCATGGCGATGACTGGGCGTGCACACCAACGTGCTGAAAAGCAATGCACCGCAAGCCACCGTGAGGGATCTTAAGGTGTAAGGATGGTGCTCAGTGAGACTCAGCTCCCCTTGGTGTGTACAAGGAGGGATTTCTCCACACCTTGGGAGGCCCACAGCTTCACTCCTCAGGTGCCCACCTAGACCAAAGGCGACCCACACTGCCCTCTCGTCCCCACCGCAGGAAATCCTGAGACTGCGCAGGTCACGGAGGCCACAGGTCATGGAGGTTGCAGGTCACGGAGGCTGGCCTCCGTCCTGAGGGCTCCCCTTCCAGGGCACCCACCTGCCCCTTGTGCCCCTTCCCCAGTGGTGTGTTTCCAGGCCACGAAGCAAGGCCCTCTCTTCAGCGGTAGGCCAGCAGGTGGAGTGTGATCCCCGGGTTTTGGGGAGGCAGTCTGCACCACCTGGTAGTGTGGAACATTCTAGGCGTGTCCCTAGAGGACCACGTCTGTTGTCCCCGGCCTTGCTCGTCGAGTCCCTCTTTCACTTACACAGAACAGCAGGCCTCTCAGCCCCAACAGGGAATGGAGCCCCCAGCTGCAGTCAGTGCAGCCAGACTCTGCTCTGAACCAAGTGCTGAGCAAATGCCCTTGCTCTGCCAGCAGGGTGCCTAGGCCTTCCCCGACCCCAGCTGTGCAAGGTGATTTGGGGGCATTTGTTTAAAGAGGCCAGGGCTGGAGTAGATGTGACCTCACCTTAGAGCAGCGTGGGCAGGGGGTGTGTGCTACGGCGCCCTGCAGTCCTGGCTCAGGAGAGCGCTGTTTGGGAACCTGAGTGGGTGAGCTGGAAATTGGCTCCTGGTTTATTCTCTACAATGAGGAAGAATGTAGGTATGCAGTGGAAACGGTAGGCCAGTTAAAGAGACATGCGTGGGCTATGGAAGTCAAATCTCAGCCTGAGAGACAAGAAAAAAATTCAAAACTATTTATTCAGGAGCTATAAAATTTTTTGAAAACAAAAAAAGTGAAAACAATAGAAGTTGGGGTTTTCGATGACACCAGGCTGCTCTTGCTGTGGGGCTCCGGTCCCTTAAGAGTTTTGTCTTGTCCTCGGGCCTGGCCTGGGTTCCGAGGCTACAGGCAAGGGCGACAGGTGATGATTCCACCAGGGGGTGGATTTCTCCCCACATGTGCCTCAGGGCTCCTCTGTGGGGACCTCCCCACCCTGCCCACCTGCTTTTATCAGAAGGTTTCCCTGCAGATACAAGCTGGAGTGTGTGGTCCGAAGCAAGCCAGGATGGCTTCAAGCAGGCGGTCACGAGCCTTTTTCCTGGCTGGGATTTAATCTGGGTGAGTTTAACCGGGTGGTGGTACGAACCCTGCCTTCTTAGTCTGCACCTTGAAATTCCGCTCACCTTGGAAAGAAGGAAAGAAATGGAGCACGGGAAAGGAAACAAATGTCCCTGTGCGGCTCCTTTGCCCCGGGCTCTCTGTGTATCCTACCATTTTTAGTTTCTTATAATGATCTTTTTGGGATCGATCATGTTATTACTGTGATTTTAAAAATGGGCAACCTGAAGCTAAAGATGATTAAGGAACTCATCTAAGATGGCAACGGACGCTGGCAGCAAAGACCAAGAGACGCCCTGATCACGCCGGCAGTCGCCCCGTGTCTCTGAGCATGGGGAGAAGCTCCCGCATGGCGCTGCCCATGGCCTCTGGTTGGTCTCCTGGCCATGCCAGGCCATTAAGCTCTGGGCCCCATGATCTTCCCACCTGCACCTCTCCACTGAGCTGTGTGATGCTGGTGTCTATTGCGTAGGGTGGTGGGAATTCGGAATGACTCGCCCAAACCCTCAGGGACGTGGTGCTGCGGCTGGCTCCATCTGCCAGTGGCTTTTTGAAAGGATATTTAAAGAATTTCTTTTATGGTGGAAACAGAGCCTTCATGCTATTTATTTTTGTGCAGTGCTGAGGATGGAACCCAGGGCCTCATGTTTGCTATGCACCCGTTCCTGTACTGAGCTAAGAGCCCAGGCCTGCCAGCGGCTTCCGATTGCGTGCCAGGTCTGGGGAAGCGGGCTCTGGCCCAGTCCATGGACACCTGAGCGCGTGTCAGGCTGATTTTGCAGCGTGGAAGATGCTTTTATAGAGCGCACCCCGGCCTCGCATCTTGTGTCCTCAGATGGGGTCCAGCTCGCCCCGCGGGCTCCTGAGGGGCCTGTTGTCAGTTAGACACGGAAAGCCCCTGCCATCGGTGACAGCCTCCGACAAGCTCCAGGGCACCTCAGCTTGGCCTGCGTGAGGTTGATTGCTGCATGGGCTTTCACTGAAGTCGGCGACAGCGGGAGAGGTCTTCAACCGCCCGCCAGGCCACAGCTCAAAGCCTCCTGAATTTCCTCGTCAGCGTTCGTATTTACTCCAACGCAGGAGGGAGTGCGCACGTGCGTGCACGTCAGAGGTGGGGGAGATGCTGTTAGCTGGCAGGGACCCTCCCTGGCACCTGATGTTGTCAAACCCATGTGCCCACACACCCGGCATCAGTGACAGCATCAGCATGGCTCTTGCTGCAGGTCAAACACTCAAGCCACTGCGGGATCCATGCCGCCATCTTTTCTGCTAAGCAAGGCAGCTGATTTCTTTGAAAACGACATTTATTGAGCCCCTACATGCACCTCTGGCAGATGATTTCTGGTCATTGCATTTGCTTCTGATGCCCGTCGTGTGAGTGTCTTCTCCCTGGGTGTCAGGATGGTGGGCTGCTGGCTGGATTGGCACCGTGCTGCGTCGGGGACATGGGTCTCACTCTGACCAGTTTCCTCCATCCTGCTGCAGGGAGGCTCCATGAAGCCTGAAAGAAAGGACTAGGGTGACTGAGTCCCACCAGGGCCCAGAACAGACACTGGCCTCGTCCCACCACCCAGGAGGAGACCATCCTGGGTGCCGTTGCTGCCCTGTTCTATAGACCAGCAAGGAGAAGCGCTCGGGGCTGCACAGCCGTGCTCTGCCTCCTGGCTGCTGTTCTTGCATCCCAGGCCCCTCAGGAGAAGAATGTTAACTGGGACAAGGCCTCAGGCCACACTCCTCAGGAGGTGACTGCCAAGCATTGGTTGTCCCTTCCAAGGGTGCCTTTACTGAGGGGTGATTTGCCTTGCTTGAAGTCTAAGGGTCCCTGGCAATGCCTTTTTTTTTTTAAAGATATGGACAATGAGAGAGAATGAGAGAGAGAGAGAATCAGCATTACCTAGTTTTTCATATGGCCTTCGTTGCTTGGACACCGTTGTGTACATGGTGCTGGGACTTGAACTCGCATCCTCGTGCATGCCAGGAAAGCACCACAACTGCTAAGCCACTGCTCCAGCCCCTGTGGCAATGATGTTTAGCTGACAGGTGGGCAGCCACAGCTGCCTAATCACAGGACATGTGCTCACCCCAGAAAGACCCCTGTAGCTCCTGTTAGTCTCCCTACACTCCTGGCCCTGCCCTGGAAGCGTGGACCTACTGTGTGTGGATTGTCCTTCTCATCTACTTTGAAACCCAGCATGGTATCCCAGGGCCTACACAGCATGTGCCCTCTTTGCTAAAAGTGGCTGGAGATCGAATTTAACACATAGCAACAGTTTAAGGTGGTGCGAGTTCCTAATCTGTGTCAGGACCTATTTCCTCCCCTTTTTAGGACACTTGGAGAATCGAGATCGATGTGAAGGACACAGGTGATGAACCCACCTGGCAGATGTCTCTCAGTCAACGGCACCAGCCTCACGCTGGCTGCTGAACAGAGCAGAGTGGACCAGGGCCTTTGAGACCCACCTGATGCCAGTTCTGCAGGGAGGGAAATGTCACAAACACATCCACTCCACTGTCCCTGCACATGGGGACTGCGTACCACTTGGAAAACATGTCGAGCTTAAACTCCCAGAATTACCAAGGAAAGAGGTACCTGGACCTGAGATTTGCAGGCAGGGAGCAGGGTCTGGGCCAGCCAGGTGCATCACGTGGAGTGGGTGTCTGGGCTAAAAATACTCTTTCCTATGCGGGTTTTGAAACTGTTTGAACTGAATATTCAGGAAGCCCTATGCACATGTCACTGGCGCCAGTTCATGTGTGTGGAGCACCCAAGTTCCCATCTCTCAGCCATGCAAATGCCAGTTAATGCTAAGATGAAAACGTTATTTGGTGAGTTCTGGAAGGCAGTCTGGGAAGTCCTGGGGGTATCAACCACAAGACTGCACTGCTGGATTTGCTGGGCCACTGCGGCCACACGTGATGCTTCCAAAGCGGGGTTGAGTCTCCCTCCCCATGCACACCGCAGCCTCCAGGGCTGCTGGGACGAAATACAACAAACATCATTGTTGTGTGGGGAGGACCCCTGGCCGAGGGCTCACAATGTGTTTACAGACTGCTGGTACAGAACATTAGTCTCTGGTGAAAGACGAGCCAACATATGTGAACCCAAGACAGAGCCCCAGCCAGTTTTCACAAAAATGGCTACCCACCCTGGGAAGCCAAGAGGTGCAGAGCGCCGTCACTGACCGGGAAGGTGAGCAAAACTTCAGCTACCCAAGAGAGGCAACGGCCTCATCGCATTCAGGAGCCACCTGGGACCCCAGATCAGGATTAAGGCTGTCACTCCCTAAGCCAGAGTCTAAAGACACTAAGGAACAAGTGTGCTGAAAGCTCACAGGATGCTGAAGGAAAAATGACCAGACGCAGACAAAGCCCCTACCAGAGAGAATACCCATTACCTGGATGTTTCAGCTTCTGTGTCGCTGTGACTGAAAGACCTGGCAGGAATGACTGAGAGGAGGAAGTTGGCTTGGCTCATGATTTCAGAGTCTCAGTCCATAGATGGTGGACTCCATGGCTCCGGGCTCAAGGTGAGGCAGCACTGCATGGCAGGAGGGCAGGTGGAGGAAGACAGCTCAGGAGGTGACACCAGGAGGAGACAGTAAGCTCCGCTTGCCAGAGGCACAATACAAACCCCAGAGGCAGGCCCCCAGGGACCATCATCTCCAGCCTCGCACTACCTGCCCACAGTGACCACCCAGTCCATCCATGCAAGGGATTAACGTGCTGACTAGGTTAGGGCTGTCGGACCCAGATCACTTCACCTCTGAAATCTACTGCATTGTCAGTCACACATGAGCTGTTGGAGACACCTCATGTCTAAACCACAACACGGGATAAAATTCCCTTCTAAGGTACTCATACCTGAGTTGATTTGCAAATGTTACCCGATCCCAATCAAGATGCTGGGGCTTGTCTAAAAGGTGGGATAGATGTTGCAGCCCGCACCTTCTAAAAGAGCACTTGGAGATTCTCCGCTTCTGGGCACTGCACATTCCTCTAAGGCTGCAATAAGTCCAGAGCACTGAACAGCAGATGGAGAGGTGGGAGCGAAGAGTGCAGAGACCAGAAAGAGCCTAAGCCAGGAAGAGGAGGTGCCTCCACACCAGGAGGCACCTTGAAGCACTCAGAAAAGGACCAGGTGGGAGTAGCTGAGGACCCTACCCTGCGGTCCCACGTGGACAGGGAAGGGGAGAATCTTGGCTGCAAGTCAGGGCAGGGATGTGCTCCTGACGTAACTGACCTCAGAGACAGCAAGCCCTGAGCTGAGGGACCTGTGTGAGAAGATGCGGCAGGAACTCCCTAGCACTGACACCAGCTGGGTTTCTCTGCAGACGGACGCAGCCAGTGCTGTGGTCTGGGAGAAGGGGTGGTAGGAGAAGAGTTCCAGGAGCGAGAGAAGCACGTGAAAGCTGGGCTCCGGCGGTGCTGTGGGGAGGAGCAGGCTTGTCACCTTACTGAAGACACGTACGCATAGGAAGTGCAGTGTGTCACACGTGTGTATAGGAAATGCATGTAGACTCGCCTGGACACATTGTGTTTTGTGTAATGCCGGCACATGCACATGAGAAATATTTTGCTGAGTATCTAAGTGTGTGATGCACACATTATATTTATGGAA
>PVKS010035015.1:0-20478 GCA_004027875.1 Aplodontia rufa
TAATTATCTCCTTTAAAACCTATCTTTGATACAGTCACATCCTAAGGTGCTGAGGGTTAGCACTTCAACATGGGGATTTGGGGGTGGATAATTGGGGGAGTCTTGGGGAGTAAATCTAATATTCAGAACTTATATATATATATATATTATATTTTTCGTTAGAAGCATGTTTGATTGTTCAACAAATAAATTTCTTAATAAAAGATGGGAATTTGGGAAAAGGCACAATTCAGGCCATAGCAGCATCCTCTAGGTTCTTAATTTCATTATTCTTCCTTTCCTGCTATTTTTTTTAAGTCAGGTATATTTTTAGTGCTCAGTTTTATACTTTTTATTGTCTTTATATATTACATTCTTTACTGATTAATTATACTTTGAGTGTGTGTGTGTGTGTGCACGCGCACGCGTGCACGTGTGTGTGTAGTGGTCACTCTAGAGATTAACATCTGCAACTTTAACTTTTCCCAGTTACCTTCAATAATATGCTATCATTTGTGAATGTGCTAAGAATGTTACGACATGATAATTCACATATACTGTGCCAAGTTTGGTGCTCTTTTGGTGATATAACTTAGTTCTTAATCTTTTACAAATCCTACAATATGTTGCTATTAGCGTAAACTTAAAATTCAATATTTTTAAAGAAAAATTTAAAGTCTAAATTTTAAAGAAATTTAAACATAAATACACATATATATGATATTAAAAGGTAGATAGTGTTTTAAAGAATAGAATACAAATATATATTTGTTTCTACATTTGTTGAGGTAGAGGTTAAGAAATGAGTGCAAAAGTACCCAAGGGAATTTTCCAGAGTGGTGGAAATACCTTAATTGTCACAAAGTTTTATACAATTGTTAGAAGTCAGCAACAATACACATAACACTGTATTTTCATTCAGCAGGATAAAGATGCTGTTCTGTTGTCTCTGGCCTGCATTCAACCAGGATCTCCAACCTTAGCTGCTCTAGCCCTTGTGCTAAGGGCAAAGATGTTCCTTGAAGTAAATAATAGTCTCCTCTGTAACATTGGACTTGGAAACATCACTGTTCACTCAGACGTAGACACGGGAAGCTCTTGGTCAATGTGCCAGTGGGGCTTTTGCACCCTGGAAGAGAGCCTTACTCCAGAATTCCAGCTCAAGTGAATCTGCATTAAGAAGCTCAGTGACTTACTTTTCATTCAGGCAGGAGGTCTTTGTGGAGTGTTGGACCCCCTCCCCTCCCACTCCCAACATCAAACCCTTTTCCAAGGACAAAGGAAAATGGAAAATGAAGACGCAGAGATTGTCATTGGACAATTGGACAATGTCATTGGACAACAAAGCTATTGTGATTTATGGAAGTGACCCCACCGCTGAAAATATTGGGACTTGGTGATTTAGAGAAATATGTTGGTATGTAGATTTGAAATACATGGCTAAGGATGAAGTTTTTTTTATTTTTAAGAGAGAGAGAGGGACAATGAGAGAGAGGGAGAGAGAGAGAGAGAGAGAATGAGCAAATCAATTTTATTTAGTTTTTCATGCTTCATTGTTCTGACACTTTGTTGTGTACTTGGTGCTGGGGTTCGAACCCATGCCTTTTGTGCATGTGAGGCAAGCGCTGTAACTGCCAAGCCACCACTCCAGCCCCAGGATAGGTGGTTTTGAAGATCCCTGTTGTCTGACTGAGCAACTTGAGTTCCACCATCACAAGGCCTTAGGGCTTTGAAGGCAGAAATGAGAATGCAGGTGCATCATGCAAAGTCTAGGCCTAGGCCCCTGGGCAGAGGGAGGGCAGCGCTTTTGCAAGCGAGTGGTCTCTCTACTCCATATACTCCCAGCTGTGCTCCAGAATGGTATTACCCAGAACTGAGATTCTTTTTGAGTGGGCCCTTAGAGCTTAAACATATCTCCAGGTCCAACTGCCTGAATAAAAAGTAAGTCACTGAATTCAAAATGAGACTAAGTTGTGATAAGTGCTTTATCTAAAGTATTTAATATTCATGGTGCTTTAAGATTTGCCAAGTGTAAATATACTGTCAACCAGTGGTATTCTGCATGTGATTATCTCAACTGATGAACTCCAGCTTTGAATGTAAAACCTCATTATAATATGCCACATGCAGTAAGCATTATGATCTGTTAGGTTTGACAGATGATCACATGTCATATTTTCATGTATAGACTGATATTTCAACTATCCACAGTGAATTGTGCTTAGAAAATATGGCTATAAATGTTCATTTTACACAAATAGTTATTATTTGGAATGAACATGCTCAGGTAGTAAGTTGAGGCAAATGTTATAATCTCAGAGACTGCTTATCTATCATTATCAATTATTTTTTCATTGTAAAAGAGAGAGAAAGGAAAAAAAACCTCAAAGTATGCAAAATGTGGGGGTAGGGATGACATTTCTTGGCTCAGGAAACTGGAAGAAATATTTCTGCGTTCAAGCAATGTCAGATCCAATCGCACGTATGTTGTAGCCAGAACCTGATTTTTCTCTCTGCTGTCTTTCATAGCGCTGGCTTCATCCTCAGGCTCTGCACCTTGCCTCCTGCCTTACTCCCAGCTCTCTTTACTTTTTCGCATGCACAGCTGCTAGCTCGAATCTCCCAGCCTTGAACCACCTTATCCAAGGGGAGAGGATGGGCTACCACTCCTTGCTTCTGCACAAAGCCTCAGATGCTTTCTTCTATCGGCTCAAATTTGCTCAATTGTCCCTCCTGAACCAATCGTGTTTGTCACAGGGAGAGGAGGGCATGACGGGCTCAAACCGATCAGCTTCTGGTCCTGGTCGTGGAAGAAGGGGTAGGTCAACCCCACGTGACCCACAGAGCATCAGAGATAGGGAGGGTAGGGTGGTTCTCACCATAGTCTAGGGATGTTGGCCTAGCAGAGGACCAGCATCTTAGTAACACTGTCTCAGGATGACAATCTAAGGAACACTCACTCAATCTTTTTCCTCGTTTGTAAACTTCAGTGTTTGGAATTTTTCTTATCACAGAACTAACACCATCATTCAGGCACCTACATCCCACCTTTTCCAGGACACTAAGGAAAGGCCCTTAGTGTCCTGAAAAGTTTTCTTTCTGCATATAAGAGTATTTCTTATTCCAAGGTCTCTAAGAACAAAATCAAACAGTGTATCTTTCATTTCAAAACACACAATTAGCGATTTCATTCTTGGTCACTCTAATTAGGAGCATACCTATTTACAAGTGGCAGAATTGCTTGAAGAATCATCATCATCATATTCCCTGAAGACACTGTGCTAGGCACATTATATACATACCTCATTTGAAGAAGCTGCAATATACTCCAGTTGGTGATAATTACTGAGGTTGGCATTAGATAATTACTGAGGTTCACAATAAGCCTGCTGTGCGGACACCAAACATGGGTTCTGTGGATATCCAGGCATCTGCACTTGTATGACCCTCGTGTTTAAAAATGTTCTAGAAGCACTTAACAGAATAGAGAAAAGTGACACTAATGATACTAGTTTTGTTATAAAGGAGACCCACAGGGTGAGTTCTGAAAGGGAGCGCAGAGCTTCCCTGCCCTCTCCCCATGGAGTCAGTGTGTTCACCAACCAGGAAACTTCTTTAAACCTCATTGCCCAGAATCACTGGGGTTTCATTATGTGGGTGAATTATTAGATCATCAGCCATGTGAGTGAACTCAATCTCTAGCTATCTTCCTCTTCCTAAAGTTTGAACAGGTCCAAAGTCCCAACCTTCTGATTACATGGCAGATCTTTCTGGTGAAGCCCAGCAAGCCCAGCTGAAGTTTACGCATTCGTTTTATCACACTAAGATGATTTTAAGACGCTGCATGCTTGTGTGCATATTGCTCTGATTATTTTCAATTTATTTCCTGTTTTTCTGAAAGATAACCTTATCTCCTCAAGTGGAATGAAGCTTCTGGACTACAGACATAATACCTCCTGTTTTATTTGTATGATTTCTTTTCCTTTAGGTTCCTACTGTTCATCAGTTTCTAGGCAGGCAGACATATTTACTGCCTAAGTTTGACTCTTTTTTTTTTTTTAGCAATATAAGAATAGGAATCCTAGAAACCAAACCTTGGGATGCATATGTAAGGTCAGTGAAAGTATTAGTGGCCTAACTTTGTCTTCAAACCTCATGCATGTCTTCTCTAAACCCCTTAATAGCATGTAAGGTTTTAGAAGGCCACTCCTTCCTAAGATACCCACCTAAATGAACAGTTCTCTTCACTTTCCTTAAAGTAGTTAAAGTAGAGGCTGATGACTCAGGCAAGGTACTTAGAAAGAGAATGCCTTTATGATGGCTCCAGTTCACTTTCAGAAATAGACTGGAAGGAAAATTCTGGGAGTGAATAATATTTTGTCATAGAATGCTGCAGAGCAAAATCACTCACTGGTTCAAGAGATATCCTATTACAGTTTTCAGAAAGCAGTGGCAAGCTTTCTAGGGCTTACTCCTCAGTATGGAGAGAACTCCTCTCGGCAAGCATATAACAACCTGAGGACATTTCCCCCTTTTCAATAATGCTTCGTTGTTACTAGATGTTGGCTATAGACATAGCCTACTGCTGCAGTTTGGATCTCGAATGTCCCCCAAAGGCCTGTCTGTTTGAGGCTTGATCTTTAGCAAGTGGGGCTATCAGGAGGTGGCGAAACCTGTAAGAGGTAGGTTTTGGTGAGGTGTGTGACACTGAAGGGGACAGTGGTACTCTATTCCTCCCTCTTCCTCTTTTTCTTAATCCTGAGGTGAGTAGTTTATTGTGTTACATGCTCCCACTGTGGTGTGCTGCTAGCAGCCCCAAGCAACAGGGTCAAACAATCAGAGATACTGAAATCTCTGACACTCTGAGCCAAAATTCACCTTTGCTCCTTGTAAGCTCATTCTCTTCATCATCTGTTATAATGAAAGGATGCTAACACACCTACCTTTGAGCTTGAAGGTACCTCATTTTCTCTCTTGTATTATTCATTCAATCAATAATTCATTCAGTCATTCATTTATTCAGCTACCCACTTGTTCATTGATTTATCAAAATGTCAATGATTAGACCAGGTGCAGTGGTGCACAACTGAAATCCCAGCTACTGGGCAGGCTGAGGCAGGGGGATCACAAGTTCAAGTCAGCCTCTGCAACTTACTGAGACCTTGTCTCAAAAAGCAGAGGACCGGGGATGCAGTTCAGTAGTAGATTACCCTTAGGGTTCAATCCCCAGTACCACACACATACACACACACACACAAATCAGTGATTATTTGAGGTGCCTTCAATATTCCTAACAGTGTGTGAGACATTGGAGGGGAAAAGGGGTATAATATTTGCTCAGGGAACTTTCTAATGAAAATCATAATGCAATCAACATGACCATTCTGATCTCTTTCTCATATTACTTGGATTTCAAAGCTTTTCCAGCTCATATAGTTCTCAAATTAAAATGGCAAAATAACTGTTTTCCTTTTTATGTGATCTGTTAAATATAAACTTGAACATAAAGCACATGGATTTCTATTAAATTTATTATTTATTAATTAAATTTAATTTATAATATCTTTATAAATATATTATTTATTAGTTCATAATGTATTATAATATTAATGCAATATAATATTAATATGATTCCTTCTCAGCCCTCAAATAACTGAGAAGTAAGGAAATAAAATTTCTCTTTGTATGTTAAACTTTCAATCAATGAAGACCTCATCTTTGTCCCTTGGGGATAGGCTTTGGACATGTCCCACAGTTGGACATGTCCCACCATTGCTGAGATTCAAATCCAGACTTCGCCATATGGAATCAATTAAGAAATTCCAAAAAGCCAACAGCACTTAAGAGGCCGACAGGTAAAATATGTGCATTATTATGTGAAGAAGCAAGTTTCCTAGAGGTGTTATCTGGAAATGTGCCTTCTTGGTGAGCTCTAGAAGCTTCATTTCCCTTTGTGATATTAAAAAAGGAAAGGATTCTGGCAGAATACCATATAGCATTTTTTCCTTGCCAAGAATTTTAAGATCAGCATTTTCTTGTAAAAGCCTCCGTTGACCATAATTGCTTGCCAGGCATTGCGAAACAATGGATATAATGCTGCCTTTTCCTCTAATCTAAGCTGCGTATGTTTCAATATCTGACCATTCAAGCCATTGTAGCAAGAGACACAGAAAGAAATTACTTTGGCCTGTGTCCTGAGATGTTGGGATATTTGCTGTCATTTACAGCCACACGTGAAGAGAAATCTCTTCAAAGAATGAGGTAATCTATCCGTGCTGCCTTATCTGTTTCATGGCTGAATGTTGAAATATGGACACTATCACACAACTGTGTTTTCTTCCTCTGATTGAGTTGGCGTTTAGTCTTGAGTGATAATGACAAACAAATTCCGGATGACTTTCCAGCAACAGAAATAGGGATGTAACATCAATCATTTTATAAAAGACCTAAAATGCAATTTGAAACTGGAAAAAGAAAACCAAATGAAGTAGAAATTTCCCATGCAGCTAGTGGGCCTGTTGGTAACAGCTTTCTGTCTCTATGAAAAGTCTCTATCTCTGTACAAAACCAGCAGCTGGCTCTTGCACCAAGGCCCCAAATCCTGAGCTTGTACTTCATCTCCACAAACCACCTCAGGGATTTCCCTTTCTTGGCAAATATAATTTGTCCAGGAATTGATCTGAGGCTTCTATTGGTATGCTGTGTGCTTAAACAAACTAGATGATTTACATTAGAAAGTCAAAAAATAATGAGTCAGTTTAGAAAATAGGTCATTTGAGCCTGATGTCTGATCAGCATATATTTAAATTTTGTACCAAAGTGGACAGGTGTTTTGTTTCTAAATATGTATCTATGGTTTAGTTTACACAAGGCAATGTTCTAGGCCCCAATTTTGGAGTAGTAAAAAACACAGAAAAATTTCCTTGCCTGGTTTCTTGCAGGATACCTACAATTAGTGAATTAAATTAAAAAGGCAAGAAAGAAACAGGGGCATGGGGAAGGAGGGAGGAATAAGAACTCAAGGACACAAATGGTAGGGATATATGTTTATTAACATTGCCTTTATGTATACTAAAGGATCTGGACTGAGCACTCACTCTGGCCTGACATTCTGAACTGATAGAGAGCTGAATCACAAAAACCGAGCCTTGACTGATTACAGCAGGCCCTGGAGCCACTTCCTAGGTTTGATTGTAAACTAACTAGTTAAGCTGTAATCAATCAACTGGTTGATTGGCTAGGCTAATGCCAGTTCAGTTGTTTCTATGCCCCACTTTGGTTTTCCTGTACATGCAGTCTGATTGTGTTGGTAGGAGTTGTCAGAACCTGCTCTGATTCTGGGAGTTACCTGAATAGCAAATAGGTTTTGTTTTGTTTTCTCTGCTCAAACTTTCCAGAATGTAGTTGGTCCAAGGAAGGTTCCTTTTAATAGTTTTGTGTAAGTAGTAGGATTCGAAGCAGAGTGTCAGTGGCCTACCCAGGAGCATCAGGCAGACGCTGTTGACTTGCTACCTCTGGGAATCCTGAGGGAATTCTCAGATTCCAGAGCTCTGTGGATTTGGGTTTTGAGCTGTCTGAGTTTATGTGAGGAAATTTTTGCTCCAGACTGAGTTTGGAAGTTGTGACAGAAATAGAACTGGATTTTTAAAGGCAGTCTGAGATGTCTGACTGGGTCAGATAGAAAGCGAACTGGGGTCAGTAGGAACTAGATGGGGTCCTCCAGAGAGGTTTCGGGTATTGGACTGGGTCAGACAAAACAAACAACAAAAACCCAAACTGGGTTTGCTGCTGGACACTGGGATCTTTTGACCCAATGATGATGGAAACAAAATTAAGAAAAATGAGTGAACACGCAGGCAAGGACTTTTATTGGGGCTTTCAGAGACACAGCTCCCTTCATCGGGTTGGCTCCCTGGATGAAAGAAAGGAGCTCGTTTTATTGGCAGGAGTGGGGATAATTCACTGGCTTTAGGTGCACTGAACTCAACCATTTCGTCCTATGCTAATGGTAAGTTTCTACAGTTGTTCAAGACAGCACATGCGGAGCACCTTAACCTCAACCATGAAAGCTGAAAGTGGTTGAGGGTGGTGCACACTAAGGCTCCTAGGGTCTGCTGTTAGGCCTTAAACCAAGGCACTTGTTCTTTATCCCTATGATGACACCTTTCTTAGGCTCACTAGGTAGATAGAGTTTCTAGGAGTCAGAAAAAATGTGGATTCATCTGAATCCAGGAAGTCTAGAACTTTGCTTTCCTGAAATCCATCCAGGCTTGGTTTAATGCTGTAAGAGAGTCTTCAACTTTGGGGTGGTACAAAGAGTCAGTTTGTGCTATGCCAGGGCATATAATCTCTTTTGGGTTTGTGGGGGATGTCTGGATTAGGCAGAAACTAGACTGGGTCCAGAGTCATGACTTTCTTCATTTGGAACTCTGGACACTTCCTGTGTAAGAACCTCAGGGATCTATATTGCTTTTAGAGAAAAGCAACACATGATAAACGATTTGGAATAAATGAGTTGGAATTATGGGGCCAGAATGAGGATGTCTTGGTTTGGATAACATTGTTTATTTGTAGGGTGCCTTAGAAAAGGAAGGGTCAAAGACCTCATAGAACAATGGGCTTTAGCACACAGAGGCTTTCAAAAGACTAAATGGGCCTTAGGTTGAGGGAGGGTCTGCTTCACCCACCTTTATGCCTTGTTTAAGATAGTAAGCAAAGATCAACAAGAAAGCTATTTTAGTCCTGCAGGGAAGATGCTTCATCCTTCTTATTTGTTAACAATTTCTGCCTCAAACTCAGTAATTTAGTTCAAAGAACACAGGTTGGGTTGGGAAGCAGCCTGTTTTAACTCATTTGGAGACCTATCTTTGCTGAAGGAAACATCTGTGGAGAAAGTCTCCATTCAGAGTCACCTCCCTCTGCTTGAAGAGATGAAGGACTCAGTCATACAGCCCCTTAAAGATGGAGAGGGAAGGCATTTTCAGTCCATGCAGCAAGCCTCACTATAGGCTACATTGTCTAAATGAGGATTTCTACTTCTTTTTTAACTTTTAAAAATTGGTACATTATAATTATATACAATAGTATGAATTAGTATGGCATATTTGCACACCCATAGAATACAAGTTGATCAATCTTTTCCTGTGCCTTCCCTTTCTCTCTCCCTCCCTCCCTCAATCCACTTTCTCTACTCTACTAATTCCCCTGTATTACTACTATTCTATTGGTTTCCCCTTCTATTTTCCTGACATCAAACCACTTTGGAAAGCAGTATGGAGATTCCTCAAAGACTAGAAATGGACCCACCTTATGACTCAGCTCTCCTACTCTCCTTGGAATTTATATATCACTATAGTATGCTAAAATCGGCATACTGTAGTGATATAGCCACATCAATGTTTACAGTAGCCCAATCCACAGTAGCCAAGTCATAAAACCTGCCTAGGTGTCTGTCAACAGAAAATGAATACAGAAAATGTGGTATATTATACCCAATGAAATTTTACTCAGGCATAAAGAAGACTGAAAGGATGTCATTTTTCTGGTAAATGGATGGAAGTGGAACACATCATGCTAAGTGAAAGAAGTGAGACTCAGAAAGTCAAGAGTCAAATGCTTTTTCTTATATGCATATATTAGAAAAAATGAAATGAAAAAGAGACTCTGTTTATGGTTTTCAACTAGACAGATGATGTTATTTAGGTAAATCAGGTAAATCAAGAAAAGGGTGGGGTACCTTGATTCAGCTCCCTTGTTGAAAGAATGAAATGGATGAGGATGAAGAAAATATCCTCATAGTAAATGGTTTCTGGAGAAAGATGGATAGGACCATAGGAGAACAAATGAAGAATGTGGGGAAATCTCCTCTCCTAAGAGTTAATCTTCAGATGGTTGATTAAACCCAGAGCCTCCTATGAAAAAAAATGGAAGATGAATAATGTAGAGGAAAGGGATCGAGAGAGAGGAAGGGAGGATATGAGGAGTACTGGGAACCAAAGCTACTAAATCGTGCTAAGTCCATATACAAATATGCCACAATGAATTCTGCTTTTATACATAAGCAGTATGCAAGTGGACAGGGGCGGGAGGAGGGGGACAGCAAGGGAAGATGCTAGGGGTTGCTTGATCAAATTAATTATGTGCATGTATGAATATAATATAATGAAATAATAAATCTCACAATTATGTATATAATTATGTATCATCCCCCTAAAAAAGCTAAAGCCATTATTAAACCACACTTTGATCACAAATAATTGCTTTATACTTATCTCAGTTTATTCACACTCTGTACATTAATGCAACATTTCCTAGTGGCCTACCATATGCTGCATAAATGCAGGGCCCCTTTAAATAAAAAAGCCTCCAAAGGGGCTCAACTATTGAGGGAAAAATTGAGTCCTCCTTTTGCTGCCTTTCCAGTGCCTTCAACTTTAAGCTACGGCCAGATATTTTGAGGTTGTATTTCCTGAACTCCTCAAGGGCTAACTTACTCAATGAGCAGGCCAAGCATAATTGAGAATGAGTAAATTAAGTGAATATAAATGGTATCAGAGTTTGTGGAAGAACTTGTCCAAAATCTTTTAGTCTCAGAGTCATGTGGTAGTCAATTAGTGGTAAACATCTATACAATATCTAGGTCATTTTTA
Source organism: Aplodontia rufa (assembly GCA_004027875.1). Lineage (NCBI taxonomy): Eukaryota > Metazoa > Chordata > Mammalia > Rodentia > Aplodontiidae > Aplodontia > Aplodontia rufa. The sequence goes on from PVKS010035015.1 coordinate 10,629, forward strand.
AGTTTAAAGTATTAAAGCTTTTCTCTCACCCATTCTAATTGCATTGTGAGTTGGAGGAGGAGGGCCATATGAAGGCAGGATCAATGACTGACTGGTGGGAGATTTTCCAATTACCTTTGCTGATTGAGGTAGGCTACAAGAAATAGTTCTAAAGAAAAAAACAGCCATTTGCTGCTTTCACTGTGAAAATGGGGAATGTTTTCACTAATTGACAAACAGAAAAGAAATGCATTAATGTGGCAAATATTTTGCCTCTGCGTGTATCACATTGTACTAGGACAGACAGCATGACAAGGTAGATTCAGTTCCTTTCCTTGTGAGGTGTCATAGAAGAAACGAAGCATACACAGTACAAGTAACCGAAAGTTAGTGGTTATGCCAAGTGCTGTTAGGGAGAAGGCTTAGCCATTCACTTACCTGTGTTACTCTCAACAAACAGATTTAGGATGGAGTGTTTTGCCTCAGCCAGTCATTTGTGTTGCCGTTCATCTAGTGACAGATGTATTGCTGGTCTCAGTTGAATGTTTAATAATGAATTAGTTCTGTGCATGGATCATCTTGTTTTTCTGCAGTATTGAGAACCTAGGTATGTTTGGGTCTGTTGGTAGATAAGAAAAGAGTTCTATTATGAGCAAACATGTTTCTAAAGATTATGAAACGGTGTTCATTTCCAAATGTTGATATGTGACAATTCACAATTGCTTGCTTCCTGATTTACCACTAGACATCAAAGGTATTAGAAGTTAAAATCCTGCTATTTTGGTAATTACAACTACAAAACTCACCTCCTAATAGAAGGAAAGTAAGATATACTTTTGGTGGGTGAAGTTTTCAGGTATTAAAGATGTGTTTTTAGGATAAAAGACCTAAAGGGGAAGACTGATTATTCTGAAACAAGAGAAAAATGGAAGAAATAATTGAAGGGATTTAAGAAGGTTAAAGAAATTTTCAAAGGTACACATTTTATGAAGAAAATTTCATAATCCAGTTGGCAAGAAAACAGTTGCAAGGCTAAGAACTGAGAATTAATATGAAAATTAAGTGTTAATATACAAAACTAAACGGCTTTCCTGTGTTCCAACAAGGTTACCCAGAGAATTGATCAGCTCTTAACAGAAAATAGACCTTTATAAACTCTTTAATTTAGGAAAATCAAAGTGCTGGGTTTTGTTCCACACATGCAAATATTGATTTTCTAGGTTTGCTTTTGAAGTCTCTTAGTTATCATTTAGGTTAAATGAATGCCTATTTTGTAGTGACTTTTGATTTTATTTTAATTTAGGGTTTTGAACTTTGATATTTGACATATTTCCCACAATCAAATTCTAAGTTAATTATTTTGACTGAAAACTAACTATGGGATGCTCCAGAAGGGCCCCCAAAACATCCAAAAGGGAGATATTAAATTAAGCTCTTTGATGTGGAAAGTGTGATCCTAAGTATTGCTGGATCTTCTGATGAGTATTATTTGTGTGAGGATGTCAATGAAAGTTTCAAACTATATGAAATCCACAGAAATCTGATAGTCCTCATATAATGCTGTCAGTCATAATTCTAGTGATTAAGAAATTGTATGCAACAGAAACAACTGGATTTCCTTGTCACTTGTGTCATTGTACTGAAGGTTCATCGGATCTTTAATCATGGGTATTTCAAGTCTAGTCCTTTCATAAACAATTAACTTGACCCTGGACCGAAGTGCTTCATCCTCAAGGAGAATGGTGAAAAGCACTCTGACAAAACAGGTTTTTGATACCTTTGAGATCTCATTGTTGGACTGGATAAGAATTCCTAGAGCTCTAGTGCAGATATCGATTGCTCATCAGATTGCTAATCCAACATTAGACACAATAGGAACTGACTGAATGCCAGGGAGGTGCTCTGACAGATGTTCATGCTGGGTCAGCCAGTTGTTAGATTGCTGAGATGTGCAATTTGAATGAATTCCTTTAGATTGATCATAATGAGACTTTTACCCTTAAGTTTTCTTTTGTGCCTGCCTTTTTAGCTTAACTACAGCAGTAATTAGACTTTTAGACACTAGTTCTACTCCCTGTCTTCATTTAACAAGTTTGTGGGATGCTAAATTACTTACAAGCCAAACAGGGAGGAGTCTGTGCAATTGCTAATACCTTGTGTTGCAAAGTTGTAAATATATTAGTTATAAAGATAAGCACATTGAATATTATATAGACTCAGTTTCAAGAAAATTAACAAATGGGCTATTTAATTAAAATGGATGAACTTCTCACCTGCCTTGTTATTTAATCATCTAAATTTTAGTTTGTGGGGACCCTGGAAAGGTTGTATGATACAAACTCTTAGCATTATCCTCCTAACAATCATAATAGCATTCTCCTTGGTGTGTTGTGTCCTCTCACTGTGAAATGTCTACGTGCAGTTGCCTGCTGAATGCTACATGGCCTGTCTCAGGTTGAAATAATAAAAACTCAAGTATGATGTTGAGGAGGTCATAACCTGTGGATGATGTCTGGAGCCAGAAACCCAGTGTGAGTGTGGCTGAGGGCTGATGCCCTGAGTTTTGGTCAAACTCTTGATGGGAACACACTCAGCAGAATACAAATATGTCCATGCAAGAATAAGGCATAATGAATCCCACTATTATGCATAATTACAGTGTTCCAATTAAAAAATAGACATTCTTTTAAAAAAAGATTTTTGTAGGATGCCATGTATTTGGACTGAATACCTGCATGGGACACAACAGAACAACCCAATGTGGAGTTTAATCCCAATTGACTTTGGCTGGTTAAAGAAGACCCTGTATCCAATGAACTGATTGGGCTGTAATTAACTAACTATTTAAGTTGTAGCCAATTAGCTGGTTGACTAGGCTGAAGTCAATTAAGCTGTTTTCTTATGCCCTTACTTTCTTCCCTAATAATGCTGTTTGATGATGTTGGTTGAAGTTCTCAGACCCTGGGATGGGAGTTGCCTGATTTTCAAATTGGTTTTGCTTTTCTTAGCTCAAATTCTCCTAAACTGATATAAGGGATTTTCCTTTTCACACATTTATCACAACTCTAGCTCAAAGGAACATGCAAATTAGAGCCACTTGATTTTAGAGATCAGAGACCTAAGGTTAATCGGTAAATCTGAGTTATTTCTCTAGCACATGACCATGTTGGTCCCTGCCATTTTCCTAAGTGAATGTTACATGGAAAAAAAGACCTTTCTCCTCTGCCCTGTGATGGAAAGAGTACTGAGTTCTAATTATAACTGCCCCCACTTCAAGAGTCAAAACCAATATTTTCATGAAATGTTCTGGTAAGTCTTGAATACCTGTTTAAGAATTTCCCAAACTAATTTTGATATGGGAATTCTTTTCCTGTTCCATTTATTAACTTCCCACATGACTTGCTGTAACAGTTATCACATAGTATGAGGACTAGTAGAAGGCACATCAGTAAACAGAAATCATTTTACACCTGGTTATTCAATCCTACTGAAGAGTGGCCAAAGGATGGTATAAGACCAGCATTCACCCTAGGAATTCCTGAGCAGAGTATGGAACTGCTCATTTCATGAGCATCCATTCTGTGCCAGTCCTGAGGATGAAGAGATGAGTAACGTACAGTTTTTGCTTTCAAGAAGACACAGCATAATCAGTATTTACACATCAATTAAAATGAATAGTTTGGTACTTCTTGCCATAAAAGAAAGGATCAGGATAACAGGGAAACATGAAGCCCACCCCCCTGAAACTTGAGGACACATGAGGGAATATCATGGGGGTGCCTCCTGGAGGATGTGACAGGAACTGCAGATATTACACTTCCTGGAGAATAAACCATGATGGTACGTGATGAAGAACTGGATGATGATCTTCCAGATCAGAAACTGGAAGAAAGTTCAAAGGGTACTTAGCTAGGAAACAGTTTCCACTGAATTAGGGGTAAATTAGTTGGATCTTGAAAGTGGGACTAATAACTAACTGTGATCATCTGTAACAATACACTAACTGTAATTAGTTGATAACAAAAGATCTTCTTTGCAACATAATGCGTCAAACACCTCACACAACACTGTGTCAACTCCTCCCAGTCATCCTCTAACTGTTGTGTTCTGCTGATGGAAAAGGGAGCCTTGAATTCTCAAAACTTGTTCATGCTCACCCAAGTTTACAGGAAGGGCAGGATTTCAAACAGTCCTATGCTGGTATCTGAGATTTTTACCACGACGCTGATTGCATTATTTGAACAGTGGCAAGATGACTGCCTTTTAGAGCATCTTTTGAGTTCTAGGAAAGTAGGTTAAGAAATACTCTTATGCACAAAACAGCTTTAAATGTACCATGATTAACTATACCGCACTCCCTTTGGATTTCTAATATGCTGGACTTGATGATAAAAATGTGAAAAATACTTCATATCAATTGTAACTCTGCTTAGGTCCTTTATGGCTTAATGGTACTAAAAGAAAGTGTAAAGCACTTTTGTGGAAGTGCTTCCATACTGCTACATTTCTGAAAAATGAACATTAGAGACTTCAGAATTCATTATATCTTTAAAGAAGAGAGCTTATAGGAATGAATGGAAAGAAGTATTACTGAAAGACATTCTTTGTTTAGGATCAAAATTGTGGTGATGTAACTCTTGTTGGTATATGTGGGTCTTCCTACTCTTAGAGAAATAAAACTTAAAGATAGAATTCCAATATTCTGAGTGCATTGGAATTTCTTTTCTGTCACTGAATTTTGTTGACAAAGGAGGTATCCACTTTATTTTATGTTTGTCTTTATTTTACAGAAATTTGATTTTCTAATGTTAAAAATCATATTTTTAACTTTTTAGACCTCAGTTTCCCCAAAATTATTTTTTTAAAGTTATGCTTCATTAGGCAAGAAAGAAATAAAAGGAATAAAAATAGGAAAGGAAGACATCACAGTGATAACACTGCTTGCAGATCCTATACCTATACCTATACCTAGAAGATCCAAAAAACTTCCCTGAAAGACTACTAGAGTCAATGAACAAATTTGGCAAGGTAACAGGTTACAAAATGGATGTAAAAAATCAATAGTTTTCTGATATACCAACAGTGAAGTTGCTGAGAAAAAAAATGAAGAATACAGTTCCATTCACAATAGTCTTAAAACAAAAACAAAACTAGGAATAAATCTAACCAAGGAGGCAAAAGACCTCTGCAAATAAAACTATAGAATACTGAAGGAAGAAATTGAAGAAGATCTCAGAAGAAGGAAAGACTTCCCATGTTCATGGTAGGCAGAATTAAAAATCTAACCAAGGAGGCAAAAGACCTCTGCAAATAAAACTATAGAATACTGAAGGAAGAAATTGAAGAAGATCTCAGAAGAAGGAAAGACTTCCCATGTTCATGGTAGGCAGAATTAATGTTGTTAAAATGGCCATATTGCCAAAAAACGTATGCAAATTCAATATAAACTCCATCATAAAAAAATACCAAAGGCATTCTTCACAGAATTAGGGGGAAAAGACCTAAAACTCATTTGGAAGAACAAAAGACCTAGAATAGCCAAAGCAATACTAAGACAAATAAGTAATGCTGGAGACATCATAATACCTGACTAAATTATACTACAGAGTTCACCTCTGTAACAGACACAGATACATAGATCAACCATACAGAATAGAAGGCACAAAGAAAAACCCACACAGATACAGCCATCTGATCCTTCACAAAGCTGCCAAAAATACACATTACAGGGGCTGGAGTGGTGGCTCAGTGGGTACAGCGCTTACCTGGCACAAGGATGCAGGTTCATACCTCAACACCACATACACAACACAATGAAAACCAGATGAAAAACTAAATAAAATTGATTCTCTCTCCCTTTCTCTCTGTGTGTCTCTCTCTTAAAAAATACATTGGAGTAAAGACAGCATTTGGAACATACAGTCCTGGGAAAACTGGGTTTACATATGCAGAAAAATGAAACTAGACCCGTATCTCTCACCCTGCACAAAAATAAACTCAAGATGTATCAAAGACCTAGGTATTAGACCAGAAACTGTGCAACTCCTAGAAGAAGATGTAGGATCAACACTCCAGCATATAGGCACAGGCAATGACTTTCTCAAGGGGACCCCCTAAAGCTCAGGAAATAATGCAAGAGTTAATAAATGGGGTGACATCCAGCTAGAAAGTTTCTGCACAGGAAAGGAAACAAGAATGTGAAGAGAAAAATCTAAAAAATGGGAGAAAATCTTTACTAGCTACTCTTCTGACACAGGATTAATATCTAGAATATATAAAGAACACAAAAAAACTTAACACCAAATATAATAACCCAGTTAGTAAAGGGCAAATGAATTAAGTAGACATTTCTCAAAGGAAGAAATTCAAATAGCAAAAAAATATGAAAACAATGTTTAATATCATTATCAATTAGTGAAGTGCAAATCAAAACCAAACTGAGATTTCATCTCTCTCCAGTTAGAATGGCAATCATCAAAAATACAAATAATAATAAATGCTGGAAAGGATGTGGAGGAAAAAGAACACTTTTGCACTATTGGAGGGATCATAAATTAGTACAACCACTATGGAAATCAATGTGGATTTTCCTCAAAAGACTAGGTGTAGAACCACCATATCACCCAGCTCTACCACTCGCTGTTACTTATCCTAAAGAATTAGAGTCATCATACTGTACTATAGTGACACATGCATAACCATGTTTATAGCAGCACAATTCATAATAGGCAAACTATGAGCCAGTCTAGGTGTCCACCAATGGATGAAGAACATGTGATACACACACACACACACACACACACACACATACACACTCAATGCAATTTTATTCAGCCATAAAGAAAACTGAAATTATATAATTTTCAGGAAAACAATGGAACTGGAGATAATTATGTTAAATGAAATAAGCCAAATTCAGAAGATCAAGAGTCATATTTCTCCCATATGTGGAAAGCTAAAGAGGAAAGAGGAAAAGAAAGATGAGGTGGGGGGAGATCTTGCAAAATTCAAAGGAAGATTAGTAGAGGAAAGTGACCAAGGAGTGAGAAGCAGGTAGGAAAGGGGAAAGTGCTGATAAGTGATACTGCTCAAATTGTATTGCTGTATTGTATGCATGTATGAATATGTAATAACAGATCCCATCATGAACAACTATAATGCAAAAGTAAAATGTTAAAAATTAATCATGTAATAATCAATAAGAAAAAATTATACTTGTAACAGATACAAGGTCAAACACATGCAAAAATGTTCCTGATTTTCTTATGAGATTACATTTGGAACTATGCTGATTTGAGTCTTCTGATTAGAAGACATGGTCGAGGTATTCTTATGAACATGAGACAAACCAGCATACGAATTGTCTTTTAATACAGTATTAGATTAGCAAGATTTAAAAGAAAATGCCATTTGGATTGGGTTTGAATTTGCCTCCAGAGTCATGATTTCCTAATTCATAATAGTAAGATAGATAGGAAAAAATAATAATTGATAGACAAAACCTCTTTTGCTGCCTTTAACTCAAAGCTGGGCTCCTTTCTCAGGACGCTTCTCTTTTATGGACCTGTTAAGAGGTAGTGAAGTCTGTCTCTAACGAGTCCTCCAGGGTCAGCTGATGTAGTGTGTAGTATTCCACTTTCAATTCCAAACCATTTCCTCCTATCCATTTGGCAAAAACCAACAAACGACCATCTTCTTCTCTGAAACCTGCGACATTTAGACTCTCTACTTCTTGCTTCTCAAATGTCCTCCACTGCAAGTGCCCTTCCTCCTGTTATCTTGCCCTGGGGATTTCAAAGGCCACCAGGACAATTTGTCTAGTAACATGGCCTCTTAGCTCCATGACCTTCTTATTTTCTGACCCACCCCAGATTTCCAGACTGGTTTTTATCTAAAACTGTTGCCTGACTAGTTACAGCTTTTTTTCTTAAAAACTTTCTCTACCTTACTCCACTTTGGCCATTTGATCTTTCCCCCCACTTCCTCCCAGTAATTGACCTCAACCCCTGCCTCAGGGAGGACTGAAGCCATTATATGGAAGATGCTCTCAATGTCCCAACGCTAGAGCTACAGACCTATGTCCCCTTCCCATAACTTCTTTTCTCATGAATGCTTTCTCCTTCTCAGGGGCTTTATATGGATGATAGATTGCCTTTCTCTTCCATCTTTTCCTTGAAGTCATACTCTTCCTATCAGCATCTAAACATGCTCAAGTTCCTCTGTACTAAACACAAATAAGCAAAAGTAATTCTCCTTCAAATTTCTTTCCTGATATTATAGCCTTCTAAACTTATCATCCCTTTGCAACCTACCATACTGTAAGGGTTTTCCAGATTCTCTGTCTCCATTTCCTTATCTATTGCTCTCAGCTCACTTCAAAACTATGATGATCCTAGCAATTATTGTACTGTTGGCTTGATAAGTTGACCAGTAAACATGGTGTTTCTAAACTCCAGGGCTATCCCTCAGTGCTCTATGATTTGACCTCTCACTAGCATTTCTTGGCATTGATTGTCCACTTCCTCCTCTCTAGAACCATGCTTTCTACTTCTGACATGATATCTTCCCAATGTTCCTCCAACATCTCTTTGTGTCCTTAAATGCTAGAGCTGGTATTTAGAGTTATATTAGTCAAAACTAATTAGTAAGCACCTCTACTTTTCATTCTTGGGTTCTTATTGCTTTACACTTTTTGGTGAGATTGTCTTATCCATCCCCATGGATTCAGTTAATGTACGAAGAACCAATTAGTATAAATCTTCAGCCTAGCTTCTAACTCAGATCTGACTGCCTACATGCCAACTTTGCTGGGATCCTTTCAGATACCTCGATCTCAACATGTCCAAAATGCTTATTTTCATCCCTTTTCCTCTATCTCAGTCATAAGCATCCTCATCCATCCAGTCCCACAAATCAGCAACCTAGAAGCCAAACTCGACGTTCGCTGAGTCTGTATATTCAATTTATTAACAAGACTCTCTCACCTTCCAAATCTGTGATGTCTCTTTCCACTGCCACAATCTTAGCCCAAGTGTCCATCATTTTTCACTTGTCTCTACATTCCGTTAACCAAGTACTTTCAAAATGCACATTGACCATGCCTCCTGCCTGCTCATAGACTGAGGACCAACTCTTCCTCATGACCCTAAAGGCCCTTCTTGTGTTTGCTTGTGGACTGATGATTCATTCTTTAAGAAATCAATGCAAGCACTGCTCAAAACATCATGGAAACCATGGTGAAGAAAATAAACAATTCCCCTGCCCTCATGGAGTCATGGAATATTTATATTAGTAGGAGAGATCAATGATTAAAGTACAAAAATTTATTTTTAAGGGTGATAACTACGAAGAAGAAATATTAAGCAGTATAAAGGGTTAAGGAATAACTTTACAAAGGAGGTAGAGGAAGCCTGCCTATCTTTCTGCTGTAGAGTGACTGGTCTTTTTTTTTTTATTAGAAGTATATAGAAATACAGTTGAGGGGGAAAGATTATCAAAACAGTAGCAATCAATGTACATAAACTTTGTTATCCAGGGGTAATGCCAAAGCAAAGATAAATCACCTTGGGTTTCACCTGTTGCAGTTTCCCCCAGAAGAACTCGTGGGTTAAATGGGTAGCTCATGGAGGAATGACATTGGCTTCTGGGCTGGTTCCCCCATCTTCCCAATCACCAGACTCCTATGAGTTCTTCATATGCCCTCCCCCTCCCCCTCTCCCTCCCTACACCTCCAAGCATCCTAGAGAGCCATCCCCCTATTACTCTGAAAGTCAGTCAATGTGAAGTTTTGTGAGGTCAGCCGTCTGCCCTACTGCTTCCCCAGAAATGCTAACATCAACAGATGAGAGAAACCATTCGGCTCTTGAGTCTC
>PVKS010035016.1:0-15061 GCA_004027875.1 Aplodontia rufa
CATGTATTGTATGATTCCATTTATGTGAAATGTCCATAAAAGGCAAATATATAGAGACAAAAAGTGGATTAGTGATTGCTTAGGCCTGGGGTTGTGTTGAGAGAACCTGTTCCCATCAATTTTGCATATATATATTGGGGGATTGAACCCAGGGGTGATTTAACACTGAGCTATAGCCCCAAAGCCCAGTCCTTTTTAAAATTTTTTTTTTAATCTTAAGACAGTCTTGCTAAGTTGCTGAGGCTGGCCTCGAACTTGCAATTCACCTGCCTCAGCCTCCCTCCCAAGTCTCTGGGATTGTAGGCATGCACCACTGCTCCAGCATCAGGAAATATTAAATCAGATGATTTAGGTTGAAAGAAAATGGAAATTAAGATGTATACAAAATAGTGACAGCATCAAAAATATATGAATGCAAAATGCTTCTCGTTTAATTTCTTTAAAAAGATAACTATTGGGCTAGAGCGGTGGCTCGGTGGTTACAGTGCTTGCCTGGGAAGCACGAGTACACGAGTTCAAACCCCAGCACCACATACACAACGAAGTCTTGGAGCAATGAAAGCCACATGAAAAACTAAATAAAAAATTGTTTCCCTCTCTCTCTCTCTCTATCTCTCTCTCACTGTCCCTCTCTCTTTAAAAAAAGATAACTATTTATAATTATAATAATCATTTATTATGGGCCATAAGATTTATGTAGAAGCAAAATGTAGGATCATAACAAAGAATGGGAAAGAGAAAGTGGAAGCATACTATGTAAGCTTTTTACTTTATACATGAAGTGGTAATATATCATTGGAAGGTAGACTGGGATTAAAGATGCTCAGTTTACACTAGAAATTTAAAAAGAAAATAGTAAAGAATCAGCTAATTAACATACAATGGAAGAGAAGGCACAATACTAAACTTATGCAATCCAAAAGAGGTAGGAAAAGATGGGTAAAGGAAGAACTAGTAGGACAAAGAAACCATATAATCATCAATAGATGCATAAAAAGAATTTGACACAATTTAATACTCATGTATTATTTAAAAATCTCTCAGAAAATTAGGAATGGACAGGAATTTTCTTAACCTATTAAAGTGCATTTATGAAAACCTTAGAGTTAACACATTGTAATGATGAAAACTGGAAACTTTCTTTTTAAGCTTCTATTTGACATTGTACCAGCAGGCCTACTCAATAGGAGAGATAAGATAAACAAAAATTAGAATGGAAAAAATAAACTTATCTTTATCAATAGACGGCATGTTGTGTACACAGAAAATTCTAAGGGGAGGGAACCCCTAGAACAAATAAGTTTGTTGAGAACCCAGGATGTGATGTCAATATGCAAACATCAATTTTATTTTTATATCCTATCAAAAATAATTTTAGAGGGCTGTAGCAGTTGCTCAGTGGTTGGACTTCTTGCCTGACATGCACAAAGAACTAGATTCAAACCCCAGCACCACATACACAACTAAATGTCAGAGAGACAAAGGCCAGATGAAAAATAAATAAAATCAATTCTCTCTTTCTCACTCTCTCCCTCTCTCTTAAATAATTTTAGAAAACAAAGTTTAAAAATAGTACCGTTAATAACAGCATCTAAAACTATGAACAACTTAGGTATAAACTTAACAAAATATAAGACGTATACACTGAAAAATAAAAAAAGTTGGAAGAAATTAAAGATTATCTCAATAGCTGGAGTTGTAGCTCAGTGGCAGAGCACGTGCCTAGCACATTTGAAACACTGGATTTGATCCTTAGTACTTCATAAAAATAAATAAATGAAATAAAGATATTCTGTCCATCTACAACTAAAAAATAAAAAAGATCATCTAAATATATGGAGTTATACCACGTCCATGGATTGAAAAGCACAATTTTTTCAAAATATCAGTTCTCCCCAGATTGATCTCGATATTCAGTGGTCTTTCAGTAGAAATCCCAGCAGTATTTTTGTAGAAACTGACATGCTGATAGTAAAATTTACTTGAAAATGCAAAAAACTTTGAATAGTTAATGATATTTTGAAAAAAAAGAACCAAGTTAACAAGATGTATGCTACCTGACTGCAAGACTTAATATAAATACGATATTGGCCTAAGAATAGGCATATAAAGATCAACGTGGAACAGAGCAGAGATGCAGAAATAGACACATAATCAATTGATTGACAATGGTACCAAGTAATTCATGATTTTTTCCCAAAACAATGGTGTTGCAATGGGGTACAGACAGCCCTCCATGTATACATGCAGGTTTGTATCCACATACTCCACCATCCACGCATGAAAACACGGGGGAAATTGCATCTGCACTCAACACGTACAGACTGGTTTCCTTCTCATTACCCCTAACAGCTGTTTACGTAGCACTTATATCATATTAGGCATTATAAGTAATCCGGATATAGAGGCTGGAGCCTCAGTGGTTACAGTGCTTGCCTGGCTTGCGCAAGGACGCGGTTCAAACCCCAGCACCGTGTACACAACGAAATCTCAGAGCCACAAAAGCCACATGCAAAACTAAATAAAATTGATTCTTTCTCTCTCTCTCATTGTCCTTCTCTCTTTAAAAAAAAAAGAAGTAATCTGGATATAAATGGGGTATACATGTAGGCTGTATGCAAATACTATGCCCTTTTACATGAGGGATTTCAACATGTGCAGATTTTGATATCCACAAGGGGTCCTGGAACCAATCCCCTGGGTATACAAGGGAGAATTGTATTTTAATGGGAAAATATGAACCTGATTGTTACTTCACACTATGTAGAAAAATTAACCCAAAATGTATCATAGACTTAAACAGAATAGCTAAGACTACAAAACTCCTGGAAGAAACATAGGAAGAAATCTTAACAGCTTCATGGTAGACAATAATATCTTAGAATAAAAAAATCCTAAAATAAAAGCAAAAAGATAATTGGATTTCCTAAAAATTAATATTTCTTCTCTTTTTGAAAGACACCATTAACACTCATAGCAAGATGACAACTTAATAAGACAATCCAAGTAAAAATGGGCAAAAAGTTTGAACAGACAAAGGATGACATAGGAACTGTTAATAAGCACATGAAGAGACACTGCTCTTAGTTGTCAGGAAGCTGCTGCCTAAAATTAACTCCCAACAATATCAAGCTTTGGTGGGGATGTGCAGCAGTGTTTCCAACAGAAATATAAAATGGCAAAACCACTTTGGAAAACAGCTTGGCAATTTCTCATAAAGATAAATACACTTACTACACAACCCAGCAATTCCACTCCTGGGTGTTTGTCAGGAATAATGAAAATGTGTCTATCCAAAGACACAAATGTTCCGGCAGCTTCATTCAGTATAACCCCAGTGTAGAAACAGTACAAATGGCTAATGTGCTTAGTAGGGTTCAGTCAGAATAGTGAAACTACACAGTAATTTGAAGAAGGGAATTTTAATATAAAAATGATAAACTCTAGTTGAGAAGTATCTATGAAAGTATTTAAAAATTAAAAAAAAAAGGACTCTAAAGAATATTCAGGGCTGGAGCAGTGGCTCAGCAGTTGGAATGCTTGCCTGGCATGTGCAATGACCCAGGTTCAAATCCCAGCACCACGTACACAACTAAGTAAACAAAGGCCAGATGAAAAAAGTAAAGTTGATTCTCTCTCTCTCCTTCCCTCTCTTAAAAAAAAAAAGAAAAGAAAAAAGCTGAGGGAGATGAGGAAGAGTACCCAAAGAAGGAACAAATTGGAAGAAGCCTCGGCTCAGAGCTGAGGTGTGTCGAAACCTTGTTGGGAAACGTGTGTGATATGAAGCGAGCTGGGCTGCACAGGCCAGACCTGGTCCAGGATTTCCAGGTAAGCAGGACACGCACCCCCTGGGAACAGGCAGGCAGAGGTTGGCAGGGGTGGGCAGGGAGGAGTCACAAAGTGAGGAAGCAGGTACAGAGAAACAAGCTATGGGCGGGGCTGGAGCGGTGGCTTGGCGGTTTCGGCACTAGCCTGGCAAGCACGAGGACCCGGGTTCAAACCCCAGCACCACGTACACAATTGAGTGTTGGAGCAACTAAGGCCATGTGAAAAACTAAAGTTGTTTCTCTCTTTCTCTGTCTCTCTCACTGTCCATCTCTCTTAAAAAAAAAAAAAAAAACAAGCTCTGGGCGGCGTGCTCTTGTCTGGAAGGCCACCAGAAACTACCCTCCCCCAGAGGTGGTGGCAGATGCTGGTGAATGGCACACAGACGCAGGCAGACTGTCAAGGCCTGCTCACCTGCAGGTCAGTGTAAGACCTGAGATGTGCAGAGTCCTCACGGGGAGGGCCGTACCACGGTGGGCCCCGGGCTAGGGCTGTGCGCTCCCAGGGACTGACGTGGTGGAGACTCGCAGCTGGGGCAGAATGTTAAGAGATGTCCCCTACACAAGCATCTGGCAGCAGGAGGACAGCTTAAAGGGAGCTACGCCACCAAGCAGAGCTGGTCTTGAAGGGAAGGTTGGAGTTGAGCGGCAACATATGGAGAACTGTCACATGTACCTGTGGGCGCAACGGAAAAGCAGTACGTGCCATGCTGGTGTAACGGGGCCTCTCTGCTGATCATATGCAGCAGCACAGATGAAAAGTCTCTCTGCTGATCATATGCAGCAGCACAGATGAAAAGGGCGGTGGGAGCAACCTGCTGAGACCCTGCCGGCTTCTGAAGGCGGGAGACTCTGTGGAGTGACATGTAATAGCAACATCTGTAACAGAGACAGCTATAAGAACAAATGGTAGAGAGGTTGCAGAACAAGTAACCCCTTTCAAATAGCCCTAACATGACGCTGGCCCGTTAGTAATGCCTGCTGTGCCGCTCGCTGGTGAAATGGAGAATTAATTCATAGTCTGCACTGTACACGTGCGTGTTTGCCTCAAAACTCCATAGACGGGGGCTGGAGCGGTGGCTCAGCGGTTTCGGCGCTTGCCTGGCAAGCACGAGGACCCGGGTTCAAACCCCAGCACCACATACACAATTAAGTGTTGGAGCAACTAAGGCCATGTGAAAAACTCAATAAAGTTGTTTCTCTCTTTTCTGTCTCTCTCACTATCCCTCTCTCTTTAAAAAAAAAAAAACTCCACAGACGGATAAAAGAACACCACTGAGGTCAGGAGACTCTGCAAAATATAGATTAGTTGTAAAAATCTTCACCTCCACAAAGCCAAAAGTTCTCTTCTGGATTTGATAAAAATCACTCCACACACTCGGTCTCAGACATGTCCATGGCCCAGTGGGGTCTTACTGACCTGACCTTATGAATACATAGGATGAATGATTTCCACCCCAGGGAGGACACCTGTCCTTGAGTGTGCGAGTTGAGATTGGAGCAGCCCTATTTAACCTGGTGCTTCCGGTGCTGGGAGCATGGTATCAGAAGAGGGCATGTGAAAGGATGGGCCATTCAGAACAGTGGCCCCAGAACAAGGTGGAGACTTAGAGGCAGGCTAGGTGCCCATGTTTCCCTGGGGAAATGGATGAGTGTAATAGAGATGTACAATATGAGTACAATGGATGGCTACGATATGTGAATACAGTGCAGAGTCAGAAACACATGCCACGTACGTACAGAGACAGATCTTAAAAATACAGTGAGTGCCGGGGAAAAGGCCAAAACTGAAATGAAGTCTAGAGCATGATATATACAAAATTAAAAACTATAACCCACAAATGAACACCACATATTTTACAAGAGCGGCTGTGCGCACATATCAAAGTATTTTCAGAGGCCCTTTTCTGTTTTTGTTTTTGGTTTTGGTTTTGGTACTGGGGCTTGAACCCAGGAGTTTACCACTGAGTCACATCCTCAGCTGTTTTTATTTATTTTTTTTTTTTGAGTCAGTCTTGCTCAGCTGCTTCTGGTCTCACTAAGTTGCTGAGGCTGGCCTCGAACTTGAAATCCTCCTGTGTCATCAGAGGCCTTTTTTAATGAGGTAAGCACAGTGGGAAATGGGCTAAAAGCGAATAAATAAAACAGGAGTGACGGCCTGCACAGGCCAATGATAAAAGCAGGGTGTGAACTAAGAACGGTTAGCTTAGTCCTTTTCTCCTGAGCTTCAAAAACATTTCCTCATTCCAAGATTAAGTGCATGCTCCCACCAAACCCACTTCAACTGATGATCACGATGCAGAAGAAAAATGAGAGATCCAAATCACGTGTTGGTGCTATATCAAAAGGCAGGAAAACAAAACAGCTTGGCATGGCACCCACCCGTCAGGCCAAAGCCGCCTCATGCTTCCAAGCTGATCTCTCTCTACGGTAACCTGTGTGTGCGCGCAACCTGTCCTGTTGTGTCTGTGTGTGTATCAGAGCATTGAGATGGTTGGGGATAATCAGAATTCAGAGTCCACTTGGAATTTTCCCTAAGCTTTCCTCCTATGGAGTCTCCTATGTAACAATTTAAAAAAACAAAAAACACAGTCCCTATTCCTATTTGAAGTCAGGGTGAGGAATGGAGCTGGCACTGGACTCAGGCAGCAGGAGAATCAACATGTGGTGGTGGTTGGGAACCCAACCTTAGAAAGAGGCCCTTACCTGAGCAAGGTGTCCCTCCAGGTTATATTCCTGCTGGTCATCATTCAGTGTCCCCCATGTCCACCAGGTCACTAGGATGCTGGATACCACATTCCCAGAAGCTCTAGAAAAAGCCAGGCTCCCCATTGGTAGGGACCTGGGGCCCCCACATGGAGTATGGGGACCATTAGGCCTGACGAGGGCTGGCTGGGGCAGATGTCCCAGTAGAAGCAGGGGGTGTCTATCTGGGCCCAAGGCCCATGTGTCTGGGGGAGGAAGTAGGCTGAGGAGGAGGGGCAGGGGTAAAGGGAGGGGTGTGGGAGAAGAGGGGAGCAAGTCGGAAGGGCCGGCGAATAGAAGGGAGAGGGAGAGGAGGAAGGCAGGGGGTAGGAGGAGGAGGACAGGCCAGGGTGGAGGTGACCCAAGCAGGGAGATGGGATGAGGAGAGACTGGTGAGAGGAGGGAGGCGGTCTGGAAAGGAGAGGGGAAGGGAAGCAGAATGGTCTGAGTGACTGGTGACTGAGGCAGGCACAGGGCAATGGGACAGAGAAGTCAGAGGGACAAGAGGCAGGACAGGAGGAAGGGAGGGAGCCGGAGGCCCAGCCAGCACTGGGGCGGAGGCAGGATGAAGAGGTGGCTGAGCAGGGATGAGGCAGGGCAGCTTCTTCTGCATGACTTTCAGCTGAGAAACGAAGGTCTGTGTGATGGGTCCCGAGCTCTGCATTCTTTCTTTGCTGGATTCCATTGTGACTCAGATTCTGTTAAAAGAGAGTCCAAGATTCTAGGGCACCTTGCGTAAGAAAAGAGCTCTGAGAACCCCAAATATAGCTTTCTTCATCCCAGAAATATGTCCAAAGTCCTCCAACAGTTGGTTAGAAGTGCAGTTTGGTCAGAACGCAATCCAGAGAACACAAACACAGGCGGACCAGACAGTGGGTCCAAGGTACAGAGCTCCCCAGGGTGTGGCAGGGAACCCTCTGACCAACAGGGCCCCTCTAGATAGACACAGTGGAGGAGGACACTTTCCTAACACCCTTGAAGGAATCCTGCAAGGCACCTTACATCCCTGTTTAGCCATCGCCGGAGCCTGCCATGAGCACCTGGTGTCCCCCGCGAGAAACCCCACTGCATATTCCTAGGAAAGAGACCGAACGTGAAGAAAACTCTCAACGTTGATTTCATAGAAGTACAGAATAGAAGAGTAGTCACTAGAGGGTAGGAAGGAGAGGAGAAGACCCAAGAGGGAGGTTGGGTAATGGCTACCAAAACACAGAGAGGAGGAATAAGTTCTAGTGTTTTCCAGCACTGTAGGGTGACTATAGTTTACAATAATTTATTACTTATTTTATAAAGAACAGCAGGAGAGGAGTTTGAAGTTTCCCAACACAAAGAAGTGATTAATGTTTAAGGAGATAGAAATGTGAATCACCCTGATTTGATCATTATCTATTATCACATTATACCCCATAAACACACATAATCATTTTGTGCCATTAAAAATATAAATAAATAAATAAAAACTAAAACACTAGGACTGTGACCTGGGGAAGGTTTGGATCAGGAGGAGGGGTCAAGGAGAGTTTGGAGCCTCCCTCTATTGGGTGTGAGGCTCCCACCCGATCTCACCGTTTCCTCATTAGAAGCTCACAGACAGGGATGTTACCTCCATTTCAGGAAGCTCAGTGCCAACAGGGGAACCCCAGGGTGCCATGGAAACACAGGGAGGGTGTCCACGCCAGACATGGTGGTTCAGGCAAGAGAAAGAGATTTCTTGGGGGACTTCCATAGGAAGAATGGGAATTAGGTGAGCGAGAGGCTGGGGTTGTCATGGAGGTAATATCCAGGGGAAAAAAGAACACTGAAGAAGACCCTGCAGCAAGCAAGACCAATGGAGCTTTCACTAATCGACACACTTATTATGAGTGGGGTTTTTAGGGAGTTTCTGGCAAGAGATGAAGCTAGAGGTCTGAGCAGCAGTCTTTTCTGGAAGGACTTTCCAGGCCACCTTAAAGAGCATGGAATTTACCCTACGAA
The DNA here is from genome assembly GCA_004027875.1 of Aplodontia rufa. NCBI lineage: Eukaryota > Metazoa > Chordata > Mammalia > Rodentia > Aplodontiidae > Aplodontia > Aplodontia rufa. Next base: position 8,544 of record PVKS010035016.1, read on the forward strand.
AGCTTTTTTTTTGTTTTAATTTTTGTACTAGGGATTGAACCCAGGAGCGCTTAACTACTGAGCCATTCTCCAGCTCCTCTTTATTTTGAGACATGGTCCTTCTAAGTTACTTAGAACCCAGTTAAATTGCTGAGGCTGGTTTTGAACTTGCAATCCTCTTGTCTCAGCCTCCCGAGTTGCATGGATTACAGGCCTATGCCACCATGCCTGACTACTCCAGCACCACATACACAACCAGATGAAAAACAAATTTTAAAAAATCTTACAAATATAAAATGCATTAAAAAATAGGTTACTTTCTGGAAAAGAGAGTAAGAGTAGAATGATTTCTCTTCCATATCAAAGGAGGAAGACAAAGGACACTACAGAGTACCAAGGAAAGACTGAGTCAAGAGTCTTAATCCTTAGGCTGGAGTGGTGGCTCAGTGGTTATGGCACTTGCCTGGCATGCGCGAGAACACAGGTTGGAACCCCAGCACCACGTACTCAACAAAGTTTCAGAGCAACAAAAGCCACATGAAAAACCAAATAAAATTGATTCTTTCTCTCTTACTGTCCCTCTCTCTTGAAAAAAAAATGTCTTAAACCTACACTGATGATTTCTCCAGAGGAAATAAGAAGATTTAAAAAAAAAAAAAAGGCAAACAAGTAGCTTGGCCAAACCCCAAATGGCAAAATATAAACTCATGAAAAGTGAACGCATGAGTGGCTAGAGAGGTGGCTCAGCAGTATTGCGCTTGCCTGGCATGCATGAGGACCCCGGTTCAATCTTCAGCACCACACACACAACTAAATGGAGGAAAAGCAAACAAACAAAAAAGATTAAAAAATAAAATTTTAATTATCTCTTTAAAAAGGGGGGGATATATGGAATAGAAGAAGTAGAAATGAATAATGTAGTCAGTAAATAAAACGTGTGTGTGTACTGGGGTTGAAACCCAGGGTCATATGCGTGCTCAGCCATACCCTACCACTGAATTGCGCTTCCATGCCCAAACATTTCCTTCTCCTCCACCCCCCAGCAAAATCTTATGAAATACCAAGGAAACACCTCCTTGAGTTGAAGAACTCAGAGATGATCAGGCTCAATGACTGGCAATCAAAATTAAATAATTACACATAGCCACATCCTGAAGACACTGTCAAAACTTTAAAGATAAATGAAAAAAATGTTTTCAAAATGTTTCCAGAAAGGAGAGAAAAGAAAAATAAGCTAAACAAAAATAAAAAAAATAGTAAGAAATAAAATGAATGAATCAGGTTGCACTCAACAATGTCAGAAGCTTTAAAAGACATGTAATGGCTAGAATATACTCAGGGAAAACGGGTTGAGTCAAGTTCTCTACTCAACCAAGCTAGCACTCAAGGATGGGCTGAACAGAAAGAACTTTTCAAGCATGCAATGACTCACAGTTTATTAGAAAATAAAAAATGAATAAAAGAAGGCAGATGTCAGATGTAAGAAATTATGCCCAACAAAAGCTCGGATAAAAATTCAGGCTAACTATCCCTCAGAAAACAAAAGTGCAATGAAAAAATATTGGTAACAATTATAAACGATTCAACTTAAAGGACATAGGGAGAGAAAAGAGAGAGTGTGTGTATGTGTCACGGCTAAGTAAAGGCATTTTAAAATTAAAATTTTTGAACATAAATTGATGTGAATCTGAAAAAAAAAATTTTTTTTGAACATAAATTAATCATACAAATTAATGGGTTTCACTGTGACATTTTTTATACATGCATACATCATGCTTTGATCATATCCACCCTTGGGGCTGGAGCGCTTGCCTGGCATGTGCAAGGACCCAGGTTCAAACCCCAGCACCGCGTACAGAGCTAAGTGTCAGAGAAACAGAGGCCAGATGAAAATAAATAAAATGATTCTCTTTCTCTCTCTCCCTCTTTCTTAAAAAAAAAACAACAATATTAATTCTCCCAACCCATGAACATGGGCACTTATTTCATCTTCTGGTGTCTTCTTCAGCTTCTTTCTTCGGTGTTTTATAAATTGTTGTTTATACCAGTTTTCTTTGTTTGCTTGTTTTTAGACTACTTTGAAAGGAATTATTTTTCTGATTTCTTTCTGTGAGTTCATTATTGGTGAATAAAAACACTACTGATTTTTGTATATTGACTGTTTACTGGTTCTAAGTCTTTTGGTGGAGTCTTTAGGATTTTCTAAGCATAGAACCATATTATCTGCAAACAGAGATAATTTGACTTCCTCCTTCCCTATTTGCGTTCCTTTTATTTTTTCTCTTGCTGGATTGCTCTGGATAAAGTCTCAAGTACTATACTGAATAAGAGTGGTGAGGGTATACACCCTTGTCGTGTTCCTAATCTCAGAGGAAATGATTTCAGTTTTTCTCCATCCAGCTTGATGTTAGCTAAGGGTTTGTCACATGTAGCCTTGAGGTATCTTTCTATAACTAGTTTATTCAGAGCTTTCGTCATGAAGGGATGTTGAATTTTTTCAAAGGTTTTTTTTTTCTTTTCCTGGGCTGGAGAAGTAGCTCTCTCCAACAAACAAAACAAACGTGAAAAGATATGCTGCCTCACAAACTGCCAAAGAATGAATACTCGCATCATAAAGAGGCTCGATGTCCTCCCTCCATTATGCAATATTCAAGACTTATAATACCCATTATTAGTGAGGGCGTAAGGAAACAGACATCCTGTACAGTGTTGGAAGGAATATAAACTGATGGAGACTTTCTTTGGAGAGCAACTTTGGTTTAGCAATTCCAATTCTAGACATTCACTCTCATTAAAATATCTAGTGATTTCCTACTGATAAGTATAATGAAACGTTTTCAATCCTTTATATAGTTGATCTTTTGGCATTATTCGGCCTTGTCATCGATGTGGTCCTTGCTATAGTTCTGATCTGGAATGTCCCCCTAGGACCCACATGTTAAAAGCTTAGACCCCAGCGTGGTGCCTTTGGAGGTAGTGGAAAACTCTAAGAGGTGGGGCCTAGGGAAAGTCTTCCAGTCTTGGGGTGTGCCCTTGAAAGAGAGAGGGAGGCAGCAGCCCCTCTTCTTCCTCTCTTCCTTCACAGACACAATGAGGAGAATGACTTTGCTCCACCCCAGGCTTCGCACCATGATGCGCACCTTGCCACAGCCCTCAGAGCAACAGGGCCAACCAATCATGAACTGAAAACTTCAAAACTGTGAGTCAAAAATAACTTTTCCTCTTAAGATGATTAGCTCATGTATTTTGCTACAGTAACAGAAAGCTGACTAATACATTCTTCCTCAAAACTCTTCTCCTAGAGTCTCAATATCATAGCAACCTGCTTTTATCCCCTCACCTCTCCGACCACTTACTCAATTTCTTTCTTCACCATCAATGCTGGAGTCCCCAGGTTGCATACTGGGCCTCTTCTCTCCCTGTGTTATCTTTCACATGCCCTCTGAATGCTAACAACTCTCAGACTCAGCATTCCAGACCCAATTACCTACAGGCTGGATATCTAGTCTGAAGTACAGTGCCTGCTTTATAGTAGGTAATCAACATAATCAATAAATATCTGCCAAATGAAATAAATATCCATGTGGAAGTCTCAAAGCATCTAAATCAATGTGCTCGACTGACCCTCTTCCTTCCCAGACTTGACTCTCTGTTTAGGAAATGTTCCCGAAATTATACTTTTAACCACCAGATTTTCAATTTGGAAAAACAGAAGTCATCCTTGATTTCTTTCCTCTTCCTCATCTCTCACATCTGATCCATCACTAAATCCTTCTAAGTATATAAATATATTTTTGAGATGGGTGTCTCAGTATGTTGCCCAGATTGGCCTTGAATTTGCACTCCTCCTGCCTCAGTTTCCCAAATAGCTGGGATTATAGGTGTGCACCACTGTTCCTGACTCTCCAAATATCTTTTCTCCCCATTAACATCATTTTATTCTAAGCCACCATAATCTCTCACCTCCGCCTCCTAATTGATCTGTACCATCTTGCCTTTCTGCAATCTAGTCTCTATTCTGGCTTCGCTTTTGGGGCCCATTTGAAAAAAATATTTGTATTCCTCAATGTTCTTCTCTGGCTATCTTCTTTTTCTTCCCCTTTCACATATCAAATGGATGACTTCAATCCTGTCCATGGCTGTAATGACCATATATATGACTATCACCCATAACTCTGTATCTTTACCCTGGATCTCTCTTGGACCTTGCTATCTAACTGCCTTCCAGACTTCAGTTGGATATCCCAGACACTGCAAACTGTCTTCCAACTCCTCCCTAAACACACACACACACACACACACACACACACTCCATTTCTTCTGTTCTGTTCTTTTTCTCAGTGAGAATATCACCATTCATGTTATTGCTCAAAACTTCTGTGTCAACCTTAACTATCCCCCTTTCCCTTATTCCTTACAACTACACACAGATCAATAGTGTATATATTTAATATGTAATATTATTACATATTACATCTATTAAATGTAATAGATATACATTTGGGAATGTCTATATTCTTTATATATTTACTTATCTATACAGTCTTATTCCATTAAACTTCATTTCAAAGTTAAATTCACTAAATGCAACCTCATTAGGCAGGCTGATAACTTAATAAGCAAACAAATCCAACAAGTCCTTGATCTATCATTATTTCTGGTCACCCAGTACCTTTCAACACACTTTTCCAAGGAATTCCTCACCTTATGAATCTGTGTGACCCAGAGACAGAAGCTAGAAAATTGCTTCTCCTCATCTGTCGTAGCTCAGGTCACTAATCAAATGCACTTGCACAAGTCTAATTTGGAAGCTTGTGGCTGGAAATAATAAGGATAGCAGCAGAGACATCTAGCTTCCTAAAGACGTAGAGGCAAGGGGCTGGAGTGGTGGCTCAGCAGTTAGAGCGCTTGCCTGGCTTGCGCAAGGACCTGGGTTTGAACCCCAGCACCACATACACAACAAAATGTTGGAGCAACAAAAGCCACATAAAAAACTAAATAAAATTGATTCTCTCTTTCTCTCTCTCACTCTCTCCCTCTCTCTCTAGAAGAAGGAAGAGGAAGAGGAGGGGAAGGAGAAGCAAATGTTCTAGAAAATTCAGAAAAAACAGACAAGACTGAAATATGATTGTAGGTATACAACAAATATATAAATAGCTTCATTAAATGCAAATGAACTAAACTTGCCAATTAAAAAGGCAGAGATTATGAGATATGGAGTGGAGAGGATTCAGCTATACTAACAAGAGATACACCTAAAGCACAGGCCATGAAAGACTTGAAGGCAAAAGTATGGACAAAAATAAACCATGCTAATAATCGCCAAGACAAAGGTGAACCGACTACGTCACTATCAGGCAAAATAGATTTCCAGACAAAAAGCATCACTAGTGACATAAACAGTCACTACACAGGGATAAAATGCTCAATTCTCCACAAAGACATAACAGTTCTAAACTTGTACATACTTCGTAAGACAATCTTAAGTTACATTAAAAAAAGGAAGGACCACAGAGAGAAATCAAAATATCTACAAGTCAAAGAGATTCCACATATTTTTAAAAAATCAATTGTGGATGGGTCAAGTGAACAAGTTAATCAGTAAGTGGGCATAGTGATACCTGGTCCCTCATAGTTCTAGCTACTCAGCAGCTGCTGCTACAGGATGACTGCTTGAGTCCAGAGTTCAAGCCCAGCCTGAGCAACATAGCAAGGTCTCAAAAAAAAAAAAAAAAGTAAGGATATAAAAATGTTGGATTAGGTCCAGGTCTTATAGATACTGGCAGAAGTTAACACCTATTGTCAGAAAATATATAGTCTAATCAAGCACAGATGAAACATTATTAAAAAAACTGATCATATACTAGGCCATTGAGCAATTACTGACAAGAAAATATATAAAAACTTAAAGGAGATATGTAGGTTAACCATTTTCACCCCCTCCACCAACTACACTCCTCAAACTGTCAGTAAGACTTCTTTGCATTTTATTTAATGTATATATGAGTAGTAGTCACTGTTTTATATATGTATATATTATTTCCCCTGAAGAAACCATAAATTTTAAAATAAGAACTGCATGCAATTTTATTTGTGTCGTTCTTACAAATAAGCAGAGTAGCCACGACTAAGTGCATGAATGAAGGAGCAACACGGCAGATACAGAAGAAACCAAACCTAAAAGAGGGCAGCTGGTGAGAAGAGCGCTCCCCTTGAAGTCCTTCATTCCACAGGAGTAGGCCCAGTCCTCTGGACGTAGACAGCTGGCACTGTCCCTGGACTGAAAGACTTGCCCACTGACAACGTGTGCGGCACAGGCAACAAACCGGAAAACAAATCCTGGCTCCACCATTTAACACTTGGCTGAACTTGACAAATCTCTCAGCCTCACTGAGCCAGTAGCTAGCTATACCTGTAAGATGGGAATAATACCCACTTCTCACAGGTGTTGTGGGGATTAAAGACCAATGTTCAATGTCAAGCTCTATAAATGCTGGCTTCCTTCTTCCTTAAGGAAGAAAGAACTTGAGGACTCTCAA